>JAQIXG010000445.1:0-32891 GCA_034700105.1 Oconnorella tubifera
AAATTTAAATTTATACTAAATTAGATAAATATTAATGTTTTGCTATTGTTTATTTATTCGCCATCTTGGTCTGATTTGAAAATACACTGCGTTCCCAACATATTGAGAATAACACAGACACAGAGCTCAAATTTTAGAAATAAAATCACCTTTTGCACGCTGATTCTAATATTTTTCACACCACTGCGTATGTGATCATGTCGCTACTACCTTTTATCAAGTAACTATAATCATAATATTTTAGTTTTTAATTGACACTAATGTATTTATAATAAATATTTCTTAGTGCACTAATTATATTTCTTAATGCTGCTTTATAAAAAAGTTAATATGTAATGTATGTATGTATGTAATGTTATCTATTGTTTTGGTATTGGTCAGTTGTTTGTAGCAATTATTAAACTTTACAATCCGCTTCATTCAGGCCAGTAAGTTAGAAGTTGCAATAGATGGCGCATTGAATGCTGATGTTGTCAAATCTCAACTACTTAATCATATTCCTGCTGATACTCAAAAGTTGGTTTATATTCATTTATATTTTATATTAGTTTTTATTACTCGATTAACTGACTAGCAAGCTATTAACCGTTATCTTCTTTTACCTCGCTTCAACTTGGATGCAACTTTATAGCAGAAATATGATTTCACATTGCCAGTAGTTCTAAACTTGTCTCAGACACTGCAAACATTTATTCATTACTATATACTTATACTCTATATAATGTATAGTAATATGTACATTTCCAAATTTTACGATAAAAACAGAAAAAAATGATTACACTTGTGTTGTTCTTGTTGTTATCTTTTAATATTGACAATAAATGGTATTAGCTTCCTCAACTTTCTGCATAGGCTTGTTTAACAAGTTGATACTTTAATACTTATGTAAACTTATAATATATGTAAATATTACAATATGCTTAATTTTAATGTATTTTTCACTTGTATTTTTTAGTGTTGTTCTTCAGTTCATACTCTCACTGTTTCAAGTATATCGAGATCTCTACTTTACGTATCTGGAAATAAATCCACTTGGTTTGTATTACATTGATTTGATCCATTCTTGTAACAGTTGCAACCATTGAATTCCAGCATAGAAAGGCTACAATGTTTGTGTTACTTTATTTTAAATATTTGAAATAATATATCATCATTGGATTACTGGACAGTGTTGTACATGTCAGTGAACGCTGTTCTCAAGTCTAGTGTATCTCAAAGTGGACCCTGTCTGCAAACCTTTAGTTTACAGACTGCATTGTGTGCAGGAAACTGGACAGAACACATACTACCTTTTCATTTCATTACTAACACACCTCTTATCTATAGTACAATGTTTATCACAGGTCTCTGTAGTCATTGTGGGACGGCTTGAGAGATTGTTTAATTACATGCAGTAGACGGCTGCTTCAACAATTATGTTTACATAAAATGAAACAATGCTATTTTAAACTAACGTATTATGTATTGTTATTAGTTTTATAATTAAGTTTCTCAGTGATAAGCAGTAATGTTGACATAAGCTGTATGATGTATTCAGTGGTAACCAATGGTCAGGTTTATATACTTGATCTTGCTGCTAAGTTAGACCAGTGTGCTGAGTACGTATGTAAGCAGCATTGGGGTGATGTTGACTTCCCTCCACCTTTTGGGCGTGAAGCTCTCCCTGAGGTTACTCTTTTTATCTTTACTACATTTAATTGTATCAGTCTTATATTGATACAATTCAGTCTAGTTTTTATTAATTAAAAAAAATTAAAACCTATTGAAGTACATAACTCATTGTAGTATATAACTCGCGTTATCTACGCAAACTATGATTATTATCATCTATGTATGTAAGTCACTTTACTGTATATTACATACTGTATCCGGATTAGCTTCTTTAATACATATACTATATAAAAGAAATTATTCGATTTATATTCATACAGTTTTTAACACGTCACTTAATAACCCGCTTGAGCTAATGTGATAGTATGGACAAATGGTAGCACTTAGTTTTTTAACAAAGCATTGCAATAATTCTTGTTACTTCAACAATTTTCTTTTGCTTCAAATGCTAATTTTATTAATATTGCGAGTACCATTATTGATCTAAGTTTGATCATTTTTGTTCACAAACGACTAAGAAAGTTTTCTATGCAGGAAGCTTATATAGCGGACTTGGATGCAAAAAGTGGCGCGTCAATGAAGTTGACTATACTGAATGCGCAGGGCAGGATATGGACAATGGTGGCGGGGGGAGGGGCATCCGTCATATACGCGTCAGTTAATATTTTAGTATTAAAAGTAAAGTATTATTAAAATCTATTCGTTTCGTATTTAAGCGTAGATATTTTCATTACTACTGGGTGGGCAGGTGTCTTATTGTATAATAATGCATTGAACTATTGCATTCTTCACTTACTCAGCTTCAGTCTAGCTTATGATTCTTAACTGATTCAACTTCTTTTGTCATCATTGTCTGTGGATCAAAAGCAGCTGTTATTTTGATGATACAGTTTGTGTATATTATATACTTTCTATTCCTAGCTTTTGTCAATTGATATGACATTCATAGAATTATTATTAATTAATATAACTTTATGTAATTGAAGTTCTTTATATCAATTTATATGATCTCAATTATATGAGTTACATTATATGTCATAGTGACACTATATGTGATCTAGTTGTATTGTATGTCATGGTGACACTATATGTGATCTAGTTGTATTGTATGTCATAGTGACACTATATGTGATCTAGTTGTATTGTATGTCATAGTGACACTATATGTGATCTAGTTGTATTGTGTGTCATAGTGACACTATATGTGATCTAGCTGTATTATGTGTCATAGTGACACTATATGTGATCTAGTTGTATTGTGTGTCATAGTGACACTATATGTGATCTTGGTGGTGCAAATGATCTTGCTAACTATGGAGAGTATTCAGGCGCGCCAAGTGAGCAGCAGACTTATGATTATGCTAAAACTATTCTAAGTCTGATGTGCAAAGAGAACAATGAAAGAGGTTTTTATTTTCTTATTTTTAAATGTTGACAATAACGTTTAATATGTATATATATATGATCAAACAACACAACTACAACAAATTGGAATAAATTAAAAAGATCAATTTCTCTAAAGTATTTATATGTAAGATAGTGAAATAGAAACAAACAAGTGAATCGAATGTTTTAAAAATACAATGAATTGATCTAAACTTATCAATTGCTTTGATATTTTATTCATTTATTGTATTTGATAATATGAAAATTTCTTTAAAATTTTGGTTTCGTGACAATTTGTTTACAGATATTTAGCTACATACTTTAAGTCTACTAACATTTGGTCTACTCACACTTAAACCCCAATTTTAACCTTAATGTTAATCGTAACCTTATGTTTGTACTTGGCCAAATGGTGTTATACTAAAAGTCTGTAGACTAATATCTTAATACCACAGTTTTGAGATTCCTTTATCTCTGAATATAGATTTATAATTATTTTATTATTATTTTAATGTTATGTTTACAAATAAGCCGTTGACATTAATGTATGTATAATTAAATATTTGTAACATAGCTGCTGATCACTTTTAGGAAAGATTTTAATCATTGGTGGTGGCATTGCTAATTTCACTAACGTTGCTGCTACTTTCAAGGTTAAAATCATATTTTCTTTATTTTTAATTATTTTAAGTATTGGAATTAGAATTAATTTTATAATTTATAATTGATTCTAAAAATATACAATGCGATTGATTGGTAATCTTGCGGAGACCTATTGCGATTTGTATCTCTATTGATTGAGTAGTTATCATGTCTGACATACTTACTATTTCTAGATGATCTATTTGATGATTGGCTTCATGCGTTAGACGCGTATGTTGTTATGTAGGGTATCGTTCGTGCACTAAGAGAATATCAGCAGCGCTTGATTGCGGGCAAGGTTTCTATATTTGTGCGTCGCGCTGGGCCCAACTATCAAGAGGGATTGCGTATTATGCGTGAATTAGGTGACGTCTCATGCCGCTTTATCTTCTTTTTATACAAACCTGTTGTTCTAGAGAATATCTATGCTTCTTGTTTTGTTGCAACTACTGGCTTGTGTGTACTCTTTGTGTTATAGTTTACTAGCTTTTTTCATGTCATCGTGTGGTATATTTATAAATTATATAAATATAATTTGCATTCTGTGACTATATAAGTGAAAGGATTATATTGAGTAAAATTTAATTTTTGAAACTTAATTTTTGAAACATTGTGAATACCGCTCAATTCATTCAGTTTATCTCAAACAAAATCTTAAATAAATTTCTGAATTTTAAACAGATAAAACAAAAACATTCGGATAAAACAAACGGCAGATAAAAGAAAGATACTGTTTATGACATATGTTCTCATGGTATCAGTACTGTTTATGACATATGTTCTCATGGTATCAGTTTCTCTGAAGCGATTACATTCAAATTATAATCATATCAAGCTTTGTAATTGCTTCGGATAAAAAGCTTAAAACAAAAAACGAAAAAAAACAATAAAAAAATGATTTATTAAATAGTATTTTATCAGATTGTTGACTTTATCTGCTGTAATGTAGGAGAAACTCTAGGTGTACCAATTCATGTGTTTGGACCTGAGACACATATGACTGCCATTGTTAGTATGGCTCTTGATAAGAAGCCAGTGCTGCCACCTGCTAAACTACAGGCTACTACCGCTAACTTTCTACTTCCTGGGGGACAGGTACGTGTCATTTCATGATATCACAAGTGTCATATGACAAGTGTCATATGACAAGTGTCGGGTTGTAGAGTGGCTCTTGTGAAGAGTTTGGTATGAAAATATATCAGATTTAAAGCTGACTTTTGGCTAGATTCTTATTTGTTTAGTGGGTGAATTGTCAGATTGTCTGTCAATATTAACTTAACCACTCATCATTTGGTGCAGTGACATTCAACCACGTGAGCCATCACTGCATTAGGAGATAACATTGTAGTAAGATCTAAGGAACGTTGTAGTAATTAAGGAATCTTGTAAAATCATTGAGTATAGTTACAAAAATGCAAGATGTTAGTGGGCATTTTTTATTTTATATCATATTTTAAAATGATATTTAGCTAACTATTAAGAGGAGTTGATTTAGATTTCTTTCAAATTATCTTCTGCTCAGCTTTGTTTTCATTAATGTTTACATCTTTAATTATTAGAGATTTACACTCTACATAAGAACATGAGATCTGATTTGATTGATATTATCTTGTATAGGATGGATTATGATGTTTTACTCTTTGCTCTGCTTATGATGAGATTCTGTATTGACTCTAGACATCCTGCAACAAGAAATCTGCTGGTAGTCAAGGTGGTAGCTGTGTGGATGGCAGTCAGTCAGCTGCTGACGCACTGAGTGGCAAAGCTGCAGCTGGCGAGCAGCTGAAGCAGGATGCCTCGCAGCTGTTTAGCTGTACAACGACGTCCATAGTGTGGGGCATGCAGTCTCGTGCTGTACAAGGCATGCTGGACTTTGATTACGTCTGCTCTCGTAGGAAGCCGTCTGTTGTTGCCATGGTCTACCCACTTGTGTAAGCAAGCGGTGCATTGTTATATACAGTACTCATTTTTAATTTGAATTAATAGCTTGTAGTATATATACAATTATAATTATTGGTTTATCTAATGATTCTATGTAATATCTGCAACAGTTTCTTGATTTCTTTATTCCTCCAACAAACAATCTCAGAGGTAAGAGTTGAAAACTGTTTCTCGTGAAATTTCAACTTAATATGGAAAATTTATTTTTACAATGTTATAACTAATATTGTGGTTTGTGGAATGTTGACAGAGGAGATCATAAACAAAAGTTTTACTGGGGTCATAAAGAAATTCTTGTTCCAGGTATTAAACTTGTAAATGTTATATCAAAATTAAGTTAAGGAAGTGAGTTTTTACTTTCTGTTGAAACAAAAACTAAATTAAACTTATTTATATGCTTGCCCCATTGTCAATAAATTGCTGTTTTTGCTAATGTCATCTATAGTGGCATAATTATCTAGCTTTATATTGATTATGTTAATAGATTAGAAAAAGATGTAAAGTGTAGGATTGAATATTTAACAGTTTTCGTGAAATTTACACAAATTTTTTTATGTTAAATAACAAATTTGTGTTCATACTGTTTTACTGTTTTATCATTTTTCTTTTCCAATTGTTTTAATCATGTATATAATTAACGAACTTGTAATTAACTGTGTATCTATTTTATTTGTACATTACATATAATGAGGAAGTTGTCAATGTATACACTATAATACTATAATCATAATCATTGACAATATGCATTAGCTTGGTTACCAGGTTAATTGATATATTGCGTTCAAGTTCACAAGTTTGCAAAAAAAATTAAAATTATAACCATTTCTTAGTTGATAGAACTAGTTAGGATCATTGACTTCAGCACATAATTTTTCGTATATAATTAAAGTAAGTTTTAACTGGTTGCGTGGTTAGTCAAAGAACTTTAAAAAACTGGAAGTTTCTGGGTTTGACTGCTGTTTGGCTTTCAATAGTCTTGCTGCATCTCTTTGCTTAATGCAAAATTGAATTGCAATGTGTTTTATGCGATTATAAATGATAATCTAAGCATTTAGTCACTAAGCATTAATCTGTTTTGTAGTCTACAAGAAAATGGAAGATGCAATGAAGCTTCATCCAGAAGCTGATGTCATGGTTAGTTTTGCGTCCCTCAGATCAGCTTATGAAAGCACAGTGGAAGCTTTACAGTTCTCTCAGGTTTATCATTCATATCTTAATAGCTTTAAATAATTTTAGTTTTATTTCAATCTGTTGATGAAGTAGAATATCTTTAGGACAGATTCTATTTTTCCAATAAATCAGACTCTTTAAAATATGACTTGTGCACACTGCTGGTGTGAAGAATATGATTCACATAGCCTATGTTCACTTTTCTGTTACTAAGAGTCATCCTCGACTTCATCTTGTGATGTTGAAACAGATGTTAAGCCTTTGATCTCTTTTTTAATAATATATTTTATTTATAATAGTGATATTGTTTACTGTTGAGTATTATATTGCATTTGTGTCAGTGCTGAAAGCAAACAGCTACAGTGTGTGTAGAGTTAATGTTATAACTGATACTTTATCATTTATCAATAAATTAAAAATACATTGATAAAGAGTATAAAATCTTAATGATAGAAATTCAACAAAATCTTAGAAATATGTCTTAGAATGAAATACTGAATGTTCTGCTCAGATACGTACTATAGCTATAATAGCTGAAGGAATTCCAGAGAATCTGACAAGAAAACTGATACAAGAGGCTGAACGCAAGAAAGTTACAATCATTGGTCCTGCTACTGTATGTCATTCAATGCTTTTAATCCACATTTAGAACATTTGACTGTCATTTGTTGCATAGAATGTATTCATTGCTCTAATTTGCATGGTTTTTTTGCATATTGGTTTAATGTGCAATTTAGAATCGAAAAGGCTAAGATAAGTGTGCAAAAATAGTTAAGAAGTTTTATAATATAGAGATTGATAAGAATACAGTTACATGAATTAGAGTGGCTGTAAAGCAACTCGACTCGTGGTGCTGTGAACATTGTACTAAGAAATATTTTATCAAGTTTTCTTCGATGCGATTGAATGATTAATGTCAGGTTGGAGCTATAAAGCCAGGATGTTTTAAGATTGGTAACACCGGTGGAATGTTGGATAATATCCTGGCCTCAAAGCTGTACAGACCCGGCAGGTTAGTCTTCTAACTCTCATGAGAAAGTTTATCATGACATTTCTTAGACGCACGATAATGTTGCCACTAAGCTGCGCTCATGCATGCGCTCATATAAAGTTTTGTAAAACCTTTGCCCAAAAAATATTTGTGAGCAAAGAGTAGTAAAATAAAAAAGTTGTTTACCTTATTATTTAGTCTTAGATCTTTTTTGTTGATGTAAATTATTATTTCTTTTATAATTTTGTTAAGTTTCTAAAAAAGTATAGATATTTTGATTTGAATATAAATATGTTTGTTGTTTAATTAAATAAAAATATTACTGGAATATATATAAGAGCTCGGTACTATATGGCTGCGTTGTTTTGATTGCTTTTTGAACATCATTGTAATTAATTAAAGAGTCAGCGCGGATTGACTATATATTTTATATTTCAGTATCGCGTATGTTTCTCGGTCTGGTGGCATGTCTAATGAACTCAACAATATAATCTGTCTCAATGCTGATGGTGTGTATGAAGGTGTTGCTATTGGTGGGGACAGGTTCGCTCTTTCTCTCTATCTCTTTGCCTTACTTTATCACTCATCTAGATTGCTAACAAATATTTGGCAAGTACGAACTTAATGGAATATGATTGAATATTACATCAGTCATATTACAATGTTATAAATTTACATTACAGAGGTTTAAATTAACTTGAATATAAATTTCAAATAGATATTCTTTTATTGGGTCAAGAACTGAAATTATAAGTTGAAATTTTATATAATTGTATATTTTGTTTATTTAGAGATAAAATTGATTTACTCTTAATAAATGCTTCTCTGTCATTCATAAGGAAAATTATTTAGGTATAACAACTCTATGTAGACTTCATTAAGGTTAATTTTAAGTTTAATGTCATGGATTATCATATTATAATAATGACTCAGATGTATCTGTATATTTAAGCACCTTACTAAAGGGTGCAGCAAGTTTTAGATATCCGGGATTTGAACCTTGACCTATTGCGTCTGATTCTAGTGCTCTAACCACATCTCTAATAAGCCTTGACTAGAGTTGAGAGTTGGTGTAAATATAAGATTGGCATTGTTTCTATTTGTACACTGTGTTCAGATACCCTGGTACTACATTCATGGATCACATTCTTAGATATGAGGACAATCCTGAAGTAAAGATGATTGTCATTTTAGGCGAGGTAATCTAATTATAAGTCATCATCTCTTTTCTTCTAATTCAATCACAGTTTCTGTAGCTTATCATCAAGTAGTGAGAGTGCTGGACTTGGAACTGAAACATCCTGTTTTTAAATTCTGTAATATTTTGCTAACAAGCTGCATCTTCAGAATTCTTAACAATCTTATTAAAGTTTAATTCATAGAAGTTATTTAATATTTTTAAACTTTGTTTGATTGAAAGGTTGGTGGGACAGAGGAATATAAGCTAGTTGAAGGAATCAAGAGAAACAGACTGACTAAGCCAATTGTAGCCTGGTGCATTGGCACTTGTGCTAAAATGTTTACATCTGAGGTATGTAAGCTGTGTCGCTGCATCCTTTCTTCAATGATTCATCAAATCTTAATTGTATTAAGTTATGTTTTTAATCTATGGCTTAAATCTCTCTCTATTATTGAGATATAAATAAGTATATTTAACTTTGAAGCTAAACTTTGAGCAAAGATTTCTTGATGATGAGACGAATAAAATAAATGAATAAAAATAAATAAATAAAAATAAATAAATAATAAATCTTCACTCCAACTGTGAGAAAACTTTTATATTTGTGTATCAAGTGATCTTTTTGTGCTGATGTTAAGCTACAATCAAAGTAGAGTAACTATGAGACTACGGTAATCATGAGAGTAAGTGTCTCTTTGTCTAGGTTCAGTTTGGTCATGCTGGCTCATGCGCTAATGCTGAGACGGAGACAGCTGTTGCTAAGAATGCTGCATTGAAGGCTGTCGGTGCGCATGTACCTCCTTCTTTTGATGAACTTGGCGATGTCATCAAGTAAGTCAGTGTCATGTGTCAGTCTGTAGACTATTGAATCATTTGTTATTAATGTCAATTTTATACATGAAAACTTTTCCATCAATGATTCAATAATGATCTCATATAGATTTTATAATTTTTAATCTAAGTGATGCTCAAAAAAAAATGACCTCCTAGCGACTTTTCGATAACATCGCCAAAAGTAAATATTTTTTCTCTTAATTTTATCAGTTTGTAGAGAAGGAAATTTGACATCTAGGTACCAAATTTCGCTTTGATATCTCAATTTGTTCAAAAGTTATGAACTTTCTACGAAAAAACTTCAAAATTTAATTTAATCAAACTCACTAATAGAGCAGTTTTGGAATTTTGTGATTTTTTGTCATATAACTTGCATATTGATTGTATAAAATGGGTCATTTTATGAGCAGAGTGTCTGTAGATAAACTTGATAGCAAAAATAGCCTCTCTATGTTCTTATCTGAGCCAGAAATCTCTTTTTTGTTGCCGATACGGATGTGCTCATGATATTTTGTGTCAAATCAGTGCAAAACTCTTGCTCCTCAGTTTTCATTCTGTCGTGACTTTTAACAATGACGTAAGCTCATAATATTTTGCAGGGATTGCGTCATGGTTCTGGTAGTCCAAATTGTTAATATTTAACAAAGATTTCAGGAGTATTTACCTCTTTTATTGAGGAAATTGCTAAACTACAACAATCTGGAAAATTCTGGCTTGGTTAAATTGAAATTGGAAGTATTTTCATAGAAACTACATAACTTTTGAACGCGTTGAGATATCAAAGTGAAATTTGGTACTTAGATGTCAAATTTCCTCCTCCACAAACTGACAGAATTTTGGGAAAAAATATTTAATTTTAGTTTAGTTATCGAAAAGTCGCTAGAAGGTCATTTTTTTTGCGTGACCCTGTATATTCGTAAATTTGTAAATTTTGTTGTTGCTTTTATGTCAAATTATTGCATCATTGTTATCTAACATTTTATGCAGCCATTGTGATAAGTCTACATTTAGAGAGAAATTCATAATATTATGTTGACCGTTTTAGTAAATTTGAATATTTATTATTTATCATATAACGGAGCGTTTTAACAGATAGTCAGTTATGACGCATTGCGTTACAGGTTCCACTTAATTTTTATGGAGTCAAGTCAACTCTCCTACTGGGATCTTGCCTACTGGGATCTCACCCACTATTGAAATTTATAAAAAATATAATAATATATAAATTAAATAAAAATAAATAATTTATACTAAATAAGTAATAAAATTAAGGAAAAATAAGTAAAATAATGTAATTATTTTAATATAAATGATGAGTGATAAAAAAATAATTTATTTTACTACATTGCGTTACTTTTATTTGTTTATTTACATTACTTTTTTTATTAAAAATAATAAAAAAGTTATATATTGTAATGTAAATATTGTAAAATAATTTAAAAAAATTAAACTAATAAAATAAAAATAATAAATAAAAAATGATATAATATTGTTATTTTGATTGACATACTGAGATATATGGATAAATTGGTTGATATGTTTATTATTATCATAAATTTCATTCATTAGATTAATTGATAGATGATATTTGATATTAGACGAGTCTATGATGATCTGGTGACAAAGAAGATAATAATTCCTCGTGAAGAACTAGCTCCACCTACCGTACCTATGGACTACAACTGGGCGCGTGAACTAGGGTATGTTCAAGTCTTGCTATTTGCGATCCTTCATCGACTTTATTTTCTTGCCAGTTTAGTCTTATGGTACTAAGCATCTTGCTAAGGAAGCTGAAAATTTTACAAATACTAGTTGTTGCCATACCTCAGGGCTGGTGAACCTTTTTCAGATCGCGCGCCAATATTTTCAATTTGAAGAACAACAACGTTCTGGCGTGCCAACTTTTTTTCTTATTTTAATTGATTTTTTTATGTGCAGAGTGCAATGTGCAATGTGCAAACCTATAATACATTTAATTTGATCAAATAGAATGGTTGTAACTAAAACTTTATTAAAATTACGTTCACTATAATTTTACTATAAGAACATATTTAATGTGCTTTGGTGCTTAGACTCAAAGCCGGTTGCACGGTGCTTAAGATCTCAAATCAGAGTCGTGCAACGGGTTATTAGTCTTAGTGAAATTAATGTGACTTTTGTTGTTGTATGGCAGACGATAAAAGTTTTATATCCGGAGAATATTTTGTATTCTTCAAAGCTACACAAGCTGCACTCAAGTCATCAGTTAAACTGTTTCTGATGTCC
This sequence comes from Oconnorella tubifera, assembly GCA_034700105.1. Lineage (NCBI taxonomy): Eukaryota > Metazoa > Annelida > Clitellata > Enchytraeida > Enchytraeidae > Oconnorella > Oconnorella tubifera. Next base: position 12,021 of record JAQIXG010000445.1, read on the forward strand.
GATTTTATGAAATTCATCGTTGAAAACAACGATTCGCACAAGTAACTATAGATGAGAAAATTGACAAAGTTGCCACTGCTACTTTTTACATGCGCTACATTTATAAATATGATTTAATTTATAAATTATTTTCTATTATTCTTTTGCTAAAGTGAAAAAAATTTAGAATATATATTCTGACCTCTCAAATTGATTCTAAAGAGCTGTAAAAGAAAATTCATAAAAAAATCACGTTGAAGTGCCAAATAGCAATTTTAAATGATTTCATACTACTAATATTGTCACAATTTTTTTTTAATCATAAGAGTATGACGTGCCATGCAAAATCGTCTTGTGTGCCACTTTGGGCACGCGTGCCATAGGTTCGCCAGCCCTGCCATACCTGATCATTTATACAGTAGTAATTTAAGTAACAACCTTATAAGTTTGCGATGAAATTAAGTAACAAAAAATTTCTGTGAAAAATAACTCGTGCAAAATACTTGCATGTATCTTAAATATTTTGTTTTGACAATAAATTTTACGAATCAAGTTATCATATTTTCTCAAATTAGCTATTTGTAGTCATAAACATTTCAAATTTTTCTTTAAATGTGACAGTGTGCAAAAAATACTAATTATATTTTTTGATGAAAATTACATGTTACCCGAATATACACGGTGGGGCATAATTAAAGGAGCCAACTTTATTCTTTAATAACTATGGATTATTTAAAGCAATTTATTCCAAATTTTACACAATTTTACTTCAGCACCAATTCTACAACGTTCTGGCAATTTTTATGATATTCGACTAAGAGACTTCAAAGATACGAGTAAATTAAATTTGGTTACGAAAAATCACGTCAACCGAGCTGACGAAAACGTTAGACCGTGAATACTTCGTTAGCGGTGTTTATTCTGCAGTGATAATTGTATCGATAGTAGCTACCAGATAAACAAATTAAGAGTACATTAAAAATTATTGTCAATGATAATAATACCACAAAGTTTTGTTATGATTGCTGGTTGACTGCCGGTCATTGTGAGACAGTTCAAATTGTGTGTTCAAACTGACCGCCGTTTGCGCGAACACAAACAAGCAATCCTTTTCGCCACTGCCCTCCCTCTGTGAAAGCGATTTTGTGAACAACATTACTGTAAACACTTGAGTGAGCGTGTGTTATTATGACATCACTGCCTTTTCACAAAAAGCGACACAACGTTATAATGATTCTAGCTTGGTTGATGTGATTTTTTGTAACCAAATTTAAATTACTCGTATCTTTGAAGTCTCTTGGTCGAATGTCATCAAAATTGTCAGAACGTTTTAGAATTGATGCTGAAGTGTGTGTGTAAAATTTGGAATAAATTACTTTAAATAATCCATAGTTATTAAAAAATAAAGTTGGCGCCTTTAATTATGCCCCACCGTGTATGATTGTGTAAGAACTTGAAAATGAATTAACTAGAGTATATTTATGTTTTGTATTTGTGTTCTTTCAATTTGTTAATATTTTAGTAACATCTTAGTTACTTGTAATTCAGACTGATTCGTAAGCCAGCATCATTCATGACAAGCATCTGTGATGAGCGTGGACAAGAGCTATTGTATGCAGGAGTGCCCATCACAGAAGTGTTCAAAGAAGATATGGGCATTGGAGGCGTTCTTAGCTTACTGTGGTTTCAAAAAAGGTTATCTTCATAAAATATATCTCAGTGTGATATGTTATGTTGTACAACTGTAACAATTATAATGCTACTCGGCAATTTATAATGTAAAAAAGTTTGATCTGAGAATATGTTTAATATTTAAGTTGTTTAAATTGGTTTGTTTTATTCTATGTTAGACTACCTCGCTATGCCTCTAAGTTCATAGAGATGTGTCTAATGGTGACTGCTGATCATGGTCCTGCTGTGTCTGGATCACATAACACTATTGTCTGTGCACGTGCTGGCAAAGATCTTGTTTCTTCTCTTGCTTCTGGACTGCTCACTATCGTAAGTCATGGCTTACTCCTTCATTGTATATCTACTGTTGTCACTCTGTGTGATAACATTTAATGAAAAGACCTTCAATATTTTGAAATAATTAGATTTGATAGTAAATAGTAACCATGTTTTATATTACACGTCAGGGAGATCGTTTTGGTGGTGCGCTTGACGGGGCAGCAAAGGAGTTCAGTGATGCTTATGACACGGGACTGATACCCATGGAGTTTGTTAACAGCATGCGCAAGAAAGGTCAACTGATCATGGGAATAGGTCATAGAGTCAAGTCTGTAAGTTGTTTGGTCATTAACTCCTCTTTGTCAGTGTTGAATAAGTTGATGTTGGATCTTGATCTGTAATTATTGTCAGTTGAGTGTACTTGTATATATTTATATAGTTTTGTGACAAGGTGATACAGACAATTATTATATTACTATTATTGCTTATTATAGTTTGAAACTTGTTGTCAAAATGGGTTTTTGTATTCTTTACAGCTCTTAGTATTTTGCTGCATTTCATTTGTACCTTTCAAAAGGCTGCTTAAAATTTGTCAGCTACATCATTGATTTCATTCATCTACATTTGCGATTCATATAGATGTTAACCGTGACTTGTTTATATTTTATAATGCCTATTAAAAAATGTGCTTGTAATATTTTCATTTTTGCAAAATCTAATCATATTTTAAATTGTATATTTTTTAAAGAATACTCGACATTCAGTTGTTTGATGTTGATATGTTAATGAACTCGCTGTAATACTTTTTTATAATATTTAGCTACAATATATAGCTAAATAATATATATATAGTATAAATATATGCTTAATACAAATAATTATGTAATGTTAGGTAACATTGTAAAAATATAACCAAATCTACTATGATATGACAATAATTAATTTAATCACTCGTTTTAGATCAACAACCCGGACATGAGGGTTGTTATTTTGAAGAACTATGCCATGGATCAATTTCCTTCCACACCACTTCTCAGCTATGCTGTTGAAGTGGAAAAAATTACAACTTCCAAGGTCTGTGCAGCCATCTGTTGAAAGAAAAGTTTTATATTTTAACCTTTCTTTGAAGTTTTGAATCGCGATCAAGTAATGGTTAGAAATTATGACATTACTAATGATCTGCTGTAAGTAGGTTTGTGTACATCAATAAAGACTCTTTTAGATACTTGACAGCATTGTGCTAGTATTGGGTCCTGTGTATATAAAAAGTCGTGTAATGTTACTGCATTGCAATGCGACTGTGATGAGAGGTTGAGAGAGATATATAAAGACTGTAATGTGAAGAAGAAATTACAGATGAATGTAACATTATACTGATTAAACTATTGTAATTACTGGTATTGTATTATATGCAACATGCAGTAATTAAATTTTGATGTAAAGGTTTTTTTCGAGAACTGAAAAATATTTAGTTTGTTTTTATAATGAATTATGTTTTTTGATTTCAGTCAGTGATTATTACTATGTTGTTGATTGCTGTGTGATTGAAAAATAATTTCAGAAACCGAATCTCATTCTGAATGTGGATGGTCTGATTGGAGTTGCTATGGTTGATCTCTTACGTAATTGTGGCTGTTTTACAAGGCAAGTGCTTTCATTGTAAAAATTAAGCAATCTAGTTAAGTTATTATGAACTTTTCCTATGTAAGCCAGTGAATTCTAACACTGTTGATTAGTTTATAGACAGTGCCTTGATGAATTTAGCAATTAAACATAGGTTTACATCGGTGTTATCATAATTATTAGTTTTATATTATATTTTATTTAAATATACTTGGTTATTCGAAAGAAATTTTTATAAAAATATCCTAAATTAATGAAACTTGTCAAAATATATAATGCAAAATCTACCAGTGTCTACCAATTCTGTAACTTTTATAGTAGTTTTTTACTTTTAATTATGTTTTTGATATTCATAACCATAAAGATATTTTTTATTCTTTCATGTATGAAAACAAATAATATTTATTCAAAGGTCGGAATTACTCTTTCAATGTCTAAAAATACAATCGTCTAATAATAATGAATTATATACAATATACAGAAAGCATGATATTTTTCTGGATCAAAATATTTTTTTGCGTATCTTTCTTTTTTGTATTAGGCGTTAAAAGTGTTTGCTATTTGAGGTCAGTTTATTGAAATGTATGATAAATCAGGATCACCCGTGAAAGTCATGGGAATGCAGGAATTTTATTTGACAAATAAATGTTCTTAAATAAAAAGCAGTGTAAACAGTTAGTTAATGTTAACATTTATGAAATAAAGTTACGCATTATTTATTTATTTTTCTAATTTTATTCTTTCATAATAATACTACCTTGAGCACTGTATTTCTTTTAAATGTTCTTTGCTGATCATTGGCTATCAATTGTCCTTATACTACTTTCTGTTAACAAAGACCTTCGTGATTAATGATTTCTTTCTTGAGTATTGAAGAAACAATTAAAATTGAAAAAATTCAATTTGAAGTTGCTTCAAGTAAATTTTTGCTATTGTAATTGTCTCATCAAACATAAATCAAAAATGCCTGAATTAATTTGAATATTGTAAGGAGATTGAATTTATTAATTTTCTCAAACTATATCGGCAGTATTGTCATCATTAGAAAAATTTAAAGTTTTGAATGGAATTACACCCTGACGAACATCCATTCCCCTACCCCCTATTTTTTTAAAAATTATATTATCAATTTTTTCAAGATTAAACCTAACTCTAATAATAAATAAACTGTGATCTAGTCCTAATCTTAATTTTATTTTTAATTTTAACCTAACCCTAATTCAAGCCCTAATATTAATTCTAGAAACATCCTTAATCCTTCCACAAACCTTAAAAAATGTATGTTACATTTTAAATCAGTCATTACCACCATTTATATTGAGCAATAGTTGAAGAAATTTCTATCAAAAGATAGATGTAATCATCACATTCATCATAACGTATAATCTATAATTTATTCATAACCTATAATCTTAAAAAGAAGTTCAGCACAATCCATAATAAAACCCGCTTTTTTAGTAGCCCCAGAGTACTAACCGCTAGACCAATTGCGCTTCTAGTCAGAAAGAAAATATATTTTATAAAGAATGACTGCAGCGACTGACAATGACAAGTATATGTATAGATATTAAATATTATCTTAACTGTTAATCTTAAATGCAATTGCTCATATTTTCATCATTTTAGAAACTTATTTATTTGAAACACTCTATCATTGAAAAGAAGCAATGGTTTTGAATTTAATTAGAGTAGTAGTTTTCTAGATGTTTTTATTAACATACAGGACAGAGGCAGATGAGTATGTGGAGATTGGTGCTCTCAATGGACTTTTTGTTCTTGGTCGAAGCATTGGTTTCATTGGTCAGTTGTTGATCTTCTGTAATAGTATAAATGTTCTTAGCTAGTGCCTTGCTTATCTGGAGTCTGGGTCTTTAAATTCATTTAGTATATTTTTATACGGGTACACACAGAACGCGAATTTAAAAATTGAATCATTTTGATTTTCTGTTTGATTTTGTCAAAGATTTTACATAAGAATATTTGTCATTCTATAACTAAATTTTACTTATATAATTATATTCAAATCTGTTGATTTTGACGTATATGCTATACAATTTGTAAAATTGTCCTTGCCTTGATAGAAATTCTGCTTTTATTCATGCTAATGGCTTTTGAGTTTTCTAAACTCAACTACTGTACTCTACTCTTCTCTACAGTAATTCTAATTCTTCTATCAATCGTCTGCAGTTAGTCTAGAATTCTAGCTAGAGTTGTTGTCTCTAACGTTTAAAATCTCAGCATATCTTTCCTACTCTTAAACAATTACATTGGCTTCCAATCAGACAACGTATTCTTTTTAAAATTGATTCATTAACTTGTAAAACTTTACATCATCATCAGCCTTTAATCTCACTGAAATCATAAAATCTTACGTTCCTTCTCGTGCTTTGTTTAGTTGCTCCTACTGTCTGAAATAGTTACCTTTTAGCTTATATTCCTCTGCTTTATTCATTTCTTCTATTCTTATATTAAAACGACTGATTTACCCGAGATGGTTTCCTCTCTCAGTTGATAGTTTGTCCTCACTGCTTGGGTGGAGCATGTGTGGTCTTTCCTGATACTGAGGAACGTCTGTGACATCATCCTTTGATGGCTAAACAGACTTTAAACTTAAGATTAAGATTACAATCTTATGTAAGAATAATAATGTAGAACAATAAAAGTTGTTTATCAGATGATTAATTATTAAATTAAGTTGCAGATTTAGGCCTAAGGAATCAAAAAGATATAACTAGAATATTTTGTAGTAAATTTTGTATTTTACAGGTTTGATATTAGGCAGCAGTATAAACAATAAACAAGCCTTAAAACAATAATCATCATAGATTGTAATGATTTGACAAAATTATTGATAATTATAATCAATTTCAACGATATCTTAATGTAAAAATTAACTTTCGAAGTATTTTTAAAAATTACTTTTAGTGACTTGATTGATTTCTTGTGCCTGACAGGTCATTATCTGGATCAGAAACGTCTCAAACAAGGACTATATCGTCATCCATGGGATGATATTTCATATGTGCTGCCAGAAGCAAGCCAGCACATCTAGAAAGTTTTGTCATAATAACATACATTGCATGCAGTGTTCTATGTTGTAGCCGAGATAGTATAGACAGAACTCTTTAATTCGTTGTGAATAGCAACTAAATCTATTTCTCGTAATGTTGCTGCTTTAAAATGGTTAAAATGCATCATAGATTCTAGAATTATTTACTACTAGACAAAAATTGTAATATTTAGCTTCATAATTTGTATATTCTCTGTTTAATTTTATATTCCTAAAACTTTGAAGTTTTTTTATAGCCATTATTGAGCAAACAGTAATTAAAAGTAGAGATTTAAGTGGATTGAAATGTTTCTGTGTCTTTTACTTTACTTCTTGCCAGAGTGTCATTTAATTTTGTCACTAAATTAATTTTATTTTTTTCAATGATTGAAAATAGCTTTAAATCTAATTTGTTTCAAATACGGTGATATGTTAAATTTACAGAAGTTACAAATTTACACATTAAATTCCTAAGCATTTATGTTTATGCAGCAATTGTGCTATTTGCTCATTACTAGCAATTGCGCTATTACTGTATTTTTTTGGGTATCTATGAAAAAATTGAAAAATGATAACTATGAACATCAATTTAAGCAGATGTATTTGTTTTGCATTGATGCACAAAAAATGTACATAACATAACAAGGAATTCTATATTTAAAAAATGATTTAGGTTAAAATTAAATAAAGAATATTTCTGCCTTGATTTTCATACTTTGCAATTTTGTAATTTTTCGTAAACTATTTTGATATTTAATAATTTAATATCTACTGTTTATTGAATAAAAAATCACTTTATGGTAGTATATGATACTTTATGGTATATAATATTTTCATATTTATAGTGAACTATTTGATGTAATACTTTAATGTTGTGTTTAGCGAGTTGTCCTAGAACAATGCAAGAGTCTTTGTCATATTTGTGTTGTACTTTGTATCAACTTTCACATTATGTATGCAGAACATTCTATTATTGTTGCAATAAGCTTCTTGATGCGGTTCTTTTATGATTTATTACTCGTAGTTTTAATGAGAAACAAGCTAAATAATAAGGTAATAGTTAAAGTCCAAAATTGACTTTACTCTCTCATTATAAATGATTTATATTGCAGAAACTCAATTATTTATTTGGTATATAGTATATTTTCATAATAGATTCAAAAATTAAATTAGTAGATAGTTATTTGAAAAGCTCGTTTTGTTTTCTTTTGAAAGCTTTTATATGAGTGCAGAATTATTTGAGTTTGAATGATGCCTTTAGTAAAATGTAATTTATTTGAAAGTAATTATTATTGCTTTTGGAAATATTCGCTTAAATACTTGTGAAGACGGTTGATTTTTGATGTCGACGCATTTTTGTACAAGTTTTAAAGCATGTTGTATAGTCGATCTATAATTTTGCATTAGGCGTATTTTTGGCTCTACATTCCAAAACTTGTATGTTATTATATTTTATATTTATATTAACATTTAGAATATTTCTAAACCAAATATTTGATAAAAATTGATATTATTTAAGCTATTAACATTTTCAAAAATTTACTTTCTACGGTTTAAAATATGATTTTTTCATTAAATTGAACATCTCAGATTCTATCACGTACTGCATATGCTTGTTATCAGCTAAACAGGGTAGACGTTTTCTCTTGTGAAGTCAAATGCTAATTATTTATAAAAGTACATTTTGCTACGTGACTGCTAGCTGCTTCCACAGAGACCAACATAACTTTTACTTAGCAAGACTTTAATTATCTCAATTATTTTAAAGCTATGACTACTAATAGTTGGATATTTCTATTTCTTTATTTTCAGTACCATATAATTGCAGCATAAAAATAATAAGTTGTATTAAAAGTAAATGTTTGTCATTCAATGCGACTGTTCTGTTATTTCTTCTTCGGCTAAACTTTCACGTTTACATTAGTTATTAGGTAGTAAAGTTTCATGCTTATTTTTGTCTGAATGTTTTCTCATCGCTGTCATTGTTTTCATTCGTAATCATTTATTATAGAAATAAATTTTGATGAAATTAAAGCATTATTTTCAGCAATAACGTAATTGTGTTATTCAAATCGCGTTTTACTACAATATTACCATTTTAAAACCACCGAAGTGAGAAACTGTTTTGTTTGAAACTTGTCTACTTTTCAAATATCCAACCACTTATATTTAGGTGTAATTTTACTCTTAAAATTTGTAAATTACTTCATTCGCGTTTAATATTAGGTGCAAGTAATATCTATATATGAAATGCATTTTTCAAATTATAACGGCAATCTTGCGTCTTTATGCATAATGATTCTATCTAGCACAGGCTTGATCGTATATTCATTGATTCAAGTACATTTTAAATATAAGCGCGTAAGTTTGCTAATAGCAAGATCAGGCTTAATAACTGACAGAGACGAAGAAAAGCCTCTGCTAGGCGTGTCAAACTCGACATATCTCGAGATAACTGCGGCAGAGGCTACAAGTAGTACTGTAATACTAATCACTGTAACTAATAACTTCTGTCTTTCATTTAACACAATGTTTCAGCGACCATGCAATTATAATGCGTAAATTATTGACTATTAAGACGTATTTAATATGCGTTATTTTAATATCATTAATTAGTTATAACTCATGTGACCCAATTACGGATAGATGTGAGTTGATGTGTATTGAAATAGAGGTTAGTAGGCGTTTTGTTTATTCTAATGAATATTTATTGTTAATTTTATATCTAATAACAAAAATATAATGACGACAAGACTTCTCAATATAATTATATATTGCCTTGTGTTGTGGTCTGTGTCAATAACACAAAATCATAAAAATCAAACACAAAATAAATTTTGTGTTTGATTTCAGACTTTATCTTGTCTATGACTCTTATATAATTTGTGTGCTTACAGTTTGTGTTGACATTGTCGAGTTAGATCACCTAGTATGATGTCTTAACATAAGTCATGTTAAGACATCATTCTCATATGTTAATAATTTTATTATCCTTTTTTAGCAAGTCTCCCAACATAAAAAGAAAAAAGAAAATAATTCTCAGTTTGTTTCATTTCTGTTCTAAATAGTCAAGCATAACAAAATAAACCCATGTAAGCGAGATTCGAAATAAAATTAATTTATTAAGGTTATTTATTTAAAAAAGTACAAAAAATGTTATACAATTTTATTCATTAAGGTTATTGTAGTCCAAGACTCAATTGTCCATAATTTCCTTTTCTGTGATAGGACTTTATAAATCCATTTCATCTTTACGCGGCCATTCCTACAAAATGTAGGCCTATTGAACTCTAAATTTTATCAGATCCAGTGAAGATTGCCCGCAAGAGTAGCCTATGTAACAAAATTCTATAGTCAGTAAATTGCCATACTTTATTAGCAGATTTGTTGTCATTTTTTTACATTTAGTTTAGTTTAGGCGTTAAGCAACTTATGTTTTACTATTGTGACCTTGCTTCAAGTTATTCTGTTATTTAATTACAAGTCGTCAGAATTTATGATTGTCAGTTTCTTTATTTATTAAATTTATTTGCTCTATATGCAGATATTATACTCTGAGAATAAACTATCATTAAAATATTTGTGCAATAATAAAAAATAGCTCCTTAGTATAGTTTGGTGAATCACGTACCATGAGCTAAAAAATTTAATGGACTTTAGAAAAAGACTTAATTAGAATCCTTCAAATAAACATTTCCTTGAGATACTATCTGTTCTTTAATTTAAAGCAGTGTTTTAAATTTATATTATTTAGTTCGATACGGTATGTGCTAAAAGTTTAATGCTTTCATTAGTTAATTACGCTCCTCACATCCTGTTGACAATATCTTAATATATCTTATCTACAGAGCTTTTTGCTGAAGTGGTATTGCGGGAGAAACTAATCCAATGAAGTTATCCCTAATTTTAAAGAAATTTTTATGTAATAGTGTTAACGTAAACGGATTCGTTATATTTGCTACTCAACTTTCGTTACAATTATTTTATTTAAATATAATTAATAAAATAGGTCATTGGTTTTTTACAATCTTTTATCAAAAGATATAAAGAAGGCGTTTTATTAGTGCTTAAGAGTCAACATTAATCGCTATATTTTGACAATGAGACTGTTTATATTGTTTACACGATTTAACAGTTTATGTTTCATCACTAAACTAAGTGCTCCTACATCATCCCATTTACTGCTATTTGTATATCTTAATGCATGATTACATTCGCGCAGGCCTATATTTTACAAAATTACTAAATTAGCGATGATTTTAATAAAACATTGCACTTAGGCTAAAGATATTAATTTAGGCTTATTTTAGAAAATAATATTTAGAAATTTATTAATTAATTATTAATTAATAAATAAATAAAGTTTGGTTTTTAATTTTTTTTTTAAAACCTCTACGTAAACACTATTAAATTTTATTTTTCACAATACATGCAATGGTAGGTATTAAAAAAGTAATATTTTATAATGCTGATACAAGGTCGCTAGTCAGACAACATGTAAATAAATCAACATTTACATGTTGATTTATTTTAATTATGAAAAATATTTATTTTTAAGTTTTAATGAATTAATTTATCTTTAAAATATATGCTAGTATTTTATCCATTTTCTCATTTTCTCTCTTGTTAACACATGTTAAAAGTTGGTCTATATTGCGAAGTTTCATATAATTTATAACTCGTGCACACTTTTTTATGATGAGAGCAGAAGAGACGTTAATTGACTTAATTGGACTGCTACTGCTGTCATAAATTACTCTCCTAGGTTTGTTTCTGCCCCTGCCGTCAGAGGCAGCAGTGTTGAACGGTGGTTCATTGATTTAATTTCGGGTCTCTAGGGAGGATACTTGGTCTATTCATCTTCAGATGTCAAGGATGAAACAGATCTTCAAAATACTAGTACTGTTATAATGAAAGAAAAAGGAAGAAGGGAGTGATGAGCGTCTTTCGCTGATGCAGCTGTTTAAAACATTTGATCTTCTCTTCTAATATATGATACAAATTAAATTCACTATAGGATGTTTTTTCAATTTTTCAAGAAGCAAGTTATCTTTTGTAAGATCTCTTTAAATGTTATTTATTCTAATTAAACATTTCACATAAATTTGAGCCTAGATTTTGGTCAAGCTTGTTTAGGCTAAACACTAATAATTTTTCTTTTAAATGAATCGATTTTTACTAAAAGAAAATAATTTAATGTAGACTAGTTTGTTTCTCATTGTAAAAGTATTACGATACGTTTTCAATACCAAGGCCTCCTAGACATGAGAGAACATAAATACTACAATGCCATCAAAACAAATTAATACGCGCAGTGCATGTGAGTAATTACTTAGAGAACGAATATTATTATAGTATATGACAAATACCGTATATGGTTTTAGGCTTTTAAGTTTAGACAATCTTATATTTTTTTGCTTTGTTATTACTTCATTCCTTAAGTTAGCTTGTAACAAAATATTTGTTCTTTCTCTAGCGTATATTTATGTTAGTAAGTGCTTTGTTTCTGCCGGAACTCACCGGAACTTGTTCTGGAATTTTTTTTTGACCATTTATTTTTATTTATTTTTGAATAATCCGGAGTATACGCTAGTTATAATTTTGGCGCCAGCCGTTAAAATATCTCGATCAGTGATAAAGGAAATCATAGGTACTGTCTATCTCTGTAATTTAGCTATAACATATTTTAATATGACTTTATATTAAATGTTGTTATCGTGCAACAATGTTGAAGATAATTATTATATACGTTCTAGATTCTTTTAAGAATCGTATATAACAGTCATCTAATCATTTCTAAGAATGCTTCTTCTTCGCTGCAGACTCGTGCCGTAACTGTTGCCAGAGCCAAGGACTATTTGACGAGCGAGCCTGCCGGATAGTTTAAATCTCATCCTATAACAGATGTTGTTGTCGTTTAACTTGTTAAGTGCTCAGCTGTTCTTGTTGTCTTTCGTTCATGATCAGCCTACCAGGCTTCTGGTGTTCGAGTGAGTCTCGGCTGTAAACAGCGCCTCTATAGTTGGCTGGTAGTTCTATTATAATCCTAGATGTGCTTTTATCCTGTTTTCTCAGTGAAGTAATCTGGTCATCTGGTTTCTGAATGTAGTAATTTCATGTTTGGAAAAGACCACTTATGAAGGCTGATTTAGTATTCACTTTTAGCAAGGAATTTGATGTAAAGCTTGTAATCCTAATTTTAAGACAACATTGAAAGGTGATAAATGATAAGTGCAATTATTGTTCTTGAGTGTTATCACCCTCATTCAGAAACAGGTTTACATAAAGATAATATAAGCTGTCTGGTTTAACTGTGTCTTTAAATCTTTCACTAGGCCCTGGTTTTTATATTATTGAAGGGCACATTTTGTGCATCAGGTATATCATATATTAATTAATATACAGTCATTTTTAGAAATAAATGCTTAAGAGTTTAACTTATAGCTTATTTATAGAGTATCATTTATTAAAACATTCTATCAAAAGACACAAATATTAAAGGATTTTAAAAATTCAATGTCACAAATTTTAGTGTAGAAAATTGTAAAACTGTTACTAACTCTAGAATTTTAAAGAATTTAAGCACCTGACGGCAACGAGTGCATTATAGAACTGAGGTTAAGGGGTGAAATTACTCTCGGTATAGTATTATACTCAGAATTCTAAGATCATATTTTATTTTGAATGCAACATTCAAGTCTGAAACTTTGGACAGTTCAATTTTGATCTTAATAAAGCTCTTTTACATTATTACAATAAGTACCAGTAAATCTTCTGAATGCTAAATATTCGTTGACGAAAGAGATATTAGATATCCAGCAAGTTTTGTGGGAACTATTATTCGTTATGAATAATTAACATATTTTCATTTACTCTATATAAAAGGATCTATTGCGTTTCAGTTAAAATGCAATAGATCTACAAAAGCAGTCCTACATGAATGTTATCATAAAGGCATTTTGTTTTGTCATTGTAAATGTTTTGTGTAAAAATCAGAAAGTTTGATAACTGACTAGGTATAACTAGGTATAACTGACTTTAATAAACTATTAAATTGCTGCATCAATTAGATAAATTAATAACAAAGAAAGATAATTAAATTGCTCTAATTTTTAAGATGTTAACATGATGGTTAATGTGCATCATTGAGATCCTGGAATATTTAAAATAACACATGGAGTGTTGTACTGATGTTTCGTTGTGCAATAACTGATTAATGTGCATCAAATTTATAAAAACAGCATTTGTTAATTACGAATTAATAAATTCCTATGAATTTCAATCTTTCTTATTAATTATTATCTATATACACTTATTTTTGTAGCTTCTGATTTGGTGAAACTATTTTCTTTAATATATTTACTGCACTGCGTAGGCTATACTTACAGAAACTATTGTTACGGTTTATTTTATTTACTGTATGTCTATTTCTGTTACAAAAGATGGATAAAAGACCCAGAAATTTACATACAATCTGAGGTGTTGGCAAGATGTTCTTTATTGTTATAATTTGTTAAAGCATTGATACTCTCTTAAAATTATTATAATCAATTAAATATATTCAGTATCTATTGTATTATTCAATTTGTTCAGTGTCAGGGTTTAATTATTTACCGGTAATTGAATATATTCAGTATCTACTATCCAAAGAGATTATAGTCGTCCACATTTTTTAATTGTCATCGAACTTTATTTTAACACCGATCAAATGACGAACTTTTCGACTGACAGTTTCATAAATTGTAGATTATAGAAAAATTATTTTTTTATGTAAAAATTTAGGAGTCATTTATTATTATTAATTTATTATTACTTAGTTTTACAGGAAAGACAAGAATCAATTGAATATCTTGCTGATTCTGGAGCGAAAAGTTATAGGCCTATATTTTAGATTTTTGTGAAAGTAAATTTTCCTGTAAAATTCTCAAATGAATGCATTTAAAGTTACTTGTAAATTTTGAGGTGACTATTATTGTCGCCAAGTTCTCCAGAAAAATTCAGAAACCAAAACGACAACTTCTAGGCCTATACTATAAACTTTTTACGTCTTTTTAACGATATACATTTAGGAGCATGATTTTTAATAAACGTTTCTAACTATACCGTTTGGAATTATTTAAGGTTTTATATCATTTAAGCTTTATGTTCAATTTCAAACTCAATATAAAGAATTGCTGCCACGTTCAATCATCTAAAGTTAAACGATGGCGAGCGGACGAGGCTTGTCTTAGTCTTATAAGCTTGCTTTGGTGATAGAACGCTAATGCAGGTGATGATTGGCTTAGGCGAGTGGTATTTACATCGATAATTGATTTATTGGAATCAGGTTTTAAATGCTTCTTGCTACAGGCATCTCATCTTTCATCAGTTAAGGCGATATGCTTTAAGCATTCATGTAATGGAGATGATATATTTTGTAAGAGTGTATATTTGGGGCATTATTTATGTTATATTGATAATTGTTATGGATAATGGATTTTCATTAAATTTTGTGTTTTAATTTTGACTTATAATTGTAAAATGTTATATTATGGGTATATTTTAAATTAAATACTGATGCGCAGAGGTATTTTTAAGTAGATAGCTATCATGGTGGTTATCCAATGCAAAATCACAAATTACTGACTTAACACGAAAAGTTTTGATGCTTTCTTTAAGATAAAGTAACTATATATACCTCTTTTTTATTTCTTTGCATGGCATGCTTGTTTGCAGTTATTCTGAATGCTACGGTACTGGTATTATTATGTAGCTAATCAGTTTCAAATCTTGTGATATCTCTTTTAAAAATACATTCGTTAAGTTCAATCGGTAATAATATTTACACACATATTAAATATTTAATCATTTAATATTGATTACATCATTTAATAGTATTTAAAACTCTCCCACAATTTTCTTATTGCTACCAGCTTACGGAGGTTAGAAAATTGGTCATTTGATCCAAAATGACCACGTGTTTGATGTCTAGTTTTGTTATAAACTGGACGCTTTGATTGACTAGTACAGCTGCAGTAGACTATTGTCGATCCTTCAAGTTCTCCAGGCCCGCTCTATCTCTGTAGCATGATACAAGCCTGTATACCGTATATTTATAGGCAACCTGATGATGTATTGGCAAATAGTCTACGAAGGACCGCGAGATGCAAAGATTTATTGTACGATAAACTCATGCCAACTAACTATTGAGTGTGGTGAAACAATCGATTTATTTTATCATAGTTATAGGAATCTCTTGTTTACTGTTCAATCTTTTAGTTAAAATGTCACAATTTTTGCTTGATGAGTGTTTTGCAGTTTGTTGTAATTGCTGATAAAATGAAAGGACGTTTTCATTATTAATAAATTGCTTGTTAATTTACACATTCAATAACTTAACATCAATATTATGATCATCAGCTTTTGAAGTGTATGTTAATGAATTATTGTTATATAAAACAACATTTTTAGAGTATATCTGTAATTTTTTAGGGTCAATGAATTTAATTTTCTGGAGGGATAAAACCATTTTTAACTCCTATATGTCTTCTAACAAAGGTTAACACAAAAACGTAGCCTATATTTTAATATTAATTTAATTTAGACATATGGAAACTTCTGTATTCCTTTGAAATTGGCAAATGTTCCGGAAAAGAAAGCATTGTACATTTTTTAGTTCTGTTCTGGAAGTTTTACGCACTAAGCCTAGTGTATTTTCTGATGCTTAAATATGTTTCATGCCAGAATTAATAGAATAAATTATATTAAACATTTGAATCTTGCGACTTTGATAATTGACTATTATGGGATAGACACGCTGTAGAATTGATTTAAAAAGTGATGAGGATAGTGTTTGTGAGTCAAGTGCCTGGTGTTGCTGATTGAAGTCAGGTGTTCATTAAGTTAATCAATCAGTGCCAAGCACTTTGTGCAGCTACTTGCTCAGACTCTATGACCCAGCTTCTATGCAGGTCACGCGGCAGATAAACTCATTACCAGCTGATGGATACACCGACATTCCCGCATACAGGACGTGTTTCTTTGAAATACACTCCGCATACAGAACGGTTGGATGCGATGTTTACTGCGCAAATGCTAGTTTGTCAGATACTACATGACGTTGTACGGCTTTTAGCATGTCTCGATTTCGAACACCGTGACTGTTACTTTACAACAAATGTCTCTCAGACTCTCTCACAAAGTCAATGAAACATATCCGACCAGTAAGCTGAGCATTATTGCATAGGCCCTTATACTAAGTTTAATGCACTTGGCTGCGGTTCAAACCTCTGCTGTCTGAACTATTGAATGATGGACACAGTATAAGATTCACCGAGAAGTGAATGTCTGTTTGGCTACCGGTACTTTTCGCTCAAACAGAAACTTCATTGAAATTTTTGTGATTATATGTTGGTAGTATTATCAGTTTATTTTGATTACATCACGGGCGCCGGAACGGGGGCGGGCAGAGGGGGGGAATTTTTTTTAATTTCTTGAAATCGACGTATAAAAATTGGAAAAATATGCGTTAGGTAGGAAATAATATGACTAGTGATGAAGATGACACAAATAACGAACATGATTATTGAGTAAAAGTTAAGATTTTCACCCCTCTCCCTCCATCACAGAGCAGGAATTAAACATAAAAAATTAAATACTTGACTTAGTTCACTTAAATGAATATGGTGAATGCATTAGTGATATTTTAATCATATTTTTTATTTGCGTCATCGTCATCATTTAGTCATTTTATTTGTTCATATTCTAAATATCATTATAATATTTTTAGCATTATTTTTTTCTATATCAATTGATGCTTACTCTTAGCTCAGCAAGAAATTTTACTGATTGTCGGTTGAGACCTTAATGAAGTATTAACCGTATACGCAGATGCATCATATAGATTCATATTTATTATTAATTCTATTTATCTACATAAGTGGATATTTTGTAAAGACTTTGAACTACTTTTTTTCGTGTAGGGGGGTGAGGCAATAGTGTATTATTATTATTAATATTATTATTATAGTATTGAATATTGATTCTATTTATCTACATATTTATTGCTATATGATATAGTTACTAATTTTATTGAAAATAAAAAATGCTGCTCTATCTACAGTCTGTCAGATAAACACACATAATCAAAGTTGTGAAAACCAAAACAAAATAATTCCTAACATGATTATTGTTTAAGTTATAAATCTGCAAATGTTTTATTTCAGTACAAACGAAATATTGTGCCTTTCATTTCTTATGATACTTTATGTTAGACAAGCCATAATTTACTTATAAGTATTAACATTAGCAATAATAATAGTTGTTTCAAACACAGCTTTATGTTAATTAAGTTTTATTTCATTATAGATTTAGATTATTTAATTATAGAATTTTAAGTAAAGATAAACTGAGAGAATCACTAGACATTTCTCTAGAAACTTTTAACAAAGCAATCGTGCCGTGTAATCCCAATGCGATATTTTACCGCTAAAAGTCGATAACCGTTCGACCATTATCCCCTTGTTCCTATCTCCGCGATACTTCTGTGTGTGGTCGATACTACATCTGTTCACCATTCGCGAAGAAAATGAAAATTTCTTCGTTAGATGATATCAGTGGAACACTAGAGCAAAATAATTAGCTGATGGATAAGACGTATTTTTCTCAATTTTGAACAAAATTGAGAAAAATACACAGCAATGCTGTTAATATGCCAGAAAATATTTGAAGAGAAGGATTAAGCTTTATAGTCAACTGTCACCTCGGCCTAGTCAATGCACTAGATGCTACAATAATCTATAGAATCGGATTAACTTAATTCTTATTTTTTAGAAAAAGCTTAAACATCCCTGTTAGATTATAAGTTTCATACAATTCTACCTGCTTGCCATATTCTGTTAAGTTTCTTATATATCTTTGTCATGCTCTCGTTTTCAAATAACATCGGACTATGAGATTTTATAAATTCAAATAATATACGAATGATCATATATATATATATATATATATGATGCGAATATGTAATGATTATTACAAAAATTAAAAGACCGTCAGTTTGCAATCTGATTCTGTAGCAATGCTGCGTACAAATGCTTGTTGACTATTTAGAAATATAAGTTTTCTTACAATGTTAGAAGAATTTGAGATGCAACCACGAGCTAGTGTTGTTTTTAATTTGCGTTTTTGCTAATTAATTAGAATTGAAATTAGCTACTCGTTTTAACTAATTAATTAGAATTGGAATTAGGTGCATGCAATGTCTAATTAATTAGAATTAGAAAATTTATGAACTAATTAATTAGCAACTTAATTGAGAAATGACGACAATTCCTTAGTGTCAAGTAACGTGTTTAACTTTAAATGTCAACACAAAATGACAATTAATACAGTCGAATCATAAAAATTAATTGTTATATTAAAATGTTTTATTTTTTTGAGTGTTGACCAATCAAGAAATAAGCAAAATGAGAGTAAAATAGTCAGTTTGTGATGTTAATCGACTTGGTTTAATCAACTTGACTTTTTAATTTGAATTAGAAGTTTCTTTTAAGATCTTTTAATTATAATAAGTTTAAAATATCTAATTAATTAGAATCAGAATTAACTCACAAATTAATGTAATTAATTAAAATTTGAATTAACTCTTAGTGTCTTATGTACAAATTTGCGTTCAATTATTCCTGTTTTTTTTGTTATTAATTGCATACTTTTTTAAAAGTAGAAACTTTTTTAATTTAAATTCGTTCATTAATTATTAGTTCTTAATTAGTTCATTAATTAGGCAACACTGCCACAAGTTGGTGTTTTTAAGTCAATATTATTTTACGTTTTCCGATTAATATTTCAGTAGATACTTTGAAATTATCGGCAAAATATTTATGGATATTTGTGTTTGATTAATCAATTACAGTTTCGATTCAGCATCTTACTATTAAATTCAATTATAGTAAATTAAATTAAAGTCAAATTATTATTTTACTCTAAAAATTTTTAGTTGTTGTAGCTGATAACGTCGAGAGCTATATATATTTAGTTGAATCATTGTTCAATCGGCAACTGAGGATCCACTTTGAATAAGCAACTCTTCAGAAAAATTACTCAAAATGTGGAACGTTTTAAGATTTGAAAGCTCCATCACTCTACGACAATAACAACACTTTTTATTTGATTGAAGGCTTCCATATAGTGATAAAAATAAAATTTGAACCACTGTATACAAGTTAACTATTATTAGTTAGAAACTGCTAGCTGAAAGCGATTCTGAAAGCTCTCTACTTTAAAGCTGTGAGATTTTTTTTACCAGCAACCAGAAAACAATAATAAAAGTTGACAATGTTATATAGTTCTACTGGTAATAAGAACTTTACTTTTTAAAATTGTCGTTTAACATCATTAATAGTTGTATATGTATGCCTAGGCTGTACAGGTTAACGAGAAATGGCAATGTTCCTGGAAAATCTGAATTGATATAAAAAGTAAACGTGAATAGATTAAACTTTAAATGCGAAGAATTAAATGGAAGAGACTGACGAGTTTATTTAGTTCATTTGAATGAATGTTATTTTCATTCAAATGTACGAGATGTTCTGATGTCCCAGCTGTTAATTAGCAGCTTCCAGACAGATATCAGACTCGTGCTTACAGTTTTGTCAGATGGTTTATGTTTAAAATATTTTACAGGTTTACGGTGCATATCGAAGCGCTTAATTAATTACAGACCCGTAACGATGATATGAAGGAGAACGCAAAAATGTTACGGAGCTGTCGTTAAAAGTGTTCTGACATATTTTATCAATTCTAATTAGCAGATTAAAAATGTAATTAGAAGGTTTAATTTAGACTTGAAAGATTTTTTAATTTTAAAGCGGAAGCTCTCAGTGTTTCTCGTAGACATCATGCAATCTCCTCAAGAAACATAATATTATTGTTCGCATGAAAAAATATTTGATAATATATTCAAAGAACGGTGAAATTTGCCCGGACAAATCGGCATCGAATCATAACTAATATTATATTATTAGGCTGGAGATTATGGTTATGTTCAGATTTAGGTGATGGTTAAGTTTAGAGTTGGTTTACGATATAGGCCTACGGTTATTAAATGACCGTACAGCGTAAACCAACTCAAAACTTAACCCTCACCTGACATATCGGTCAAGACCAATAGGCCTATGTCAGATTAATGGTAAACGGACAAAATGGACACGGACAAAGTGGCCATGGCCATTTTAGCCTAGGACAAAATGGACACGGACAAAATGGCTATAAAAGAGGGCAAAATGGACATCAAT
>JAQIXG010000446.1:0-32862 GCA_034700105.1 Oconnorella tubifera
GCCACTAGCGAATAAACAATAAACTACACGACGCCACTAGCGAATAAACAATAAACTATACGATGCCACTAGCGAATAAACAATAAACTATACGATGCCACTAGCGAATAAACAATAAACTACACGACGCCACTAGCGAATAAACAATAAACTATACGATGCCATTAGCGAATAAACAATAAACTACGGTTTACTGTCAATACAACCCAGGACGAAACGGCCAGTTAATATTATTGTTGTCGATTTCTTGCATTTTGAGCGGGTCATTCAGTTTATTTCCGGATTGTAAAATGTAAATAGATTATATTTTATTCTCGTGCCGGTAATTAATTTGAATTAAATATTGATTTATTAATTGTAATTGTTAATTGTAGTATGTAATGATTTATTAACTATAATTATGCAATGCATAAATTAATGATAGTTTTAATATTAGCCTAATTCGGCTCCCATTGGGTTATGCACCACAGGTAGTTTTAAGAATAATTATAAGATGACAGATATAAGAAAGGATGGGGAATTTAATAAATCATATCTCATCGCTAAATTCAAGCTACATCGAGCTTGTATGTTGAACGACACCAGGAATCGAACCCGCAACTCTTGGTTCAGCAACCTAGAGTGATTTTCAGACAAATTTGATTTTAATTAAAGTATATATTGTTAAGATTTATTTAAAAACTAGCTGTGAAGATATAATATTAACGAGCATGTTTGCGAGGCAGCTAACGGCTCGAGAGCAGGGTACGTTCTCATTTAATTCTCTACTTAATTCTTGTCTTAAATGTATCTTTGTAACTAATTAATTACATTTATTAATATAATAAAGATGTAATATAATGGTACCCTATGAACGCTAATTTGACAATTAGAGTTAAAATTATTATAATGTTGTATTGAGGTTTTTTTGTCATTTCACAGCATGTTACAATTAGATCAATATAATTTAAAATAACTTGTCTGTAATCATTCCTAGTATACCGTTAATTTGATATTTTATAATTTATTTTCCTGCCTGTAATGATGTTACTTATTATTTTAAACTATCACAACATTGTTTTGTATACGATTTTTTTGTTGTTGCAGGATCTGTTGTAAAACCAAGAAGCGATGAATTTCTAGAAAACTTTCAGTGCAATCGACTTGACGAATATTTTATAGAGGGAAAAGATCAGGGGGTGGGGTCTTAGTTTTATTCTCTTCTTATGTTTTCTATTATAGTATTCCCCTTTTTGTTTTTATAACTTTTATATTATTTTATTTTTTTGTATATAAAACAGTGCACTCTCTATTTTGGATTGCTGGTTTAGATCGGCTTAAAAGTTTATACTATTTAGTTTATACATGCTGGCTTAAAAGTTATAGACAATGACCTCGCTCACTTGTAGACTATTATAGAATATATGAATGTGATGGCTATGGATGATATTAAATAAATTCATTTATTTTGCTCAGTTTTTGTATGCTTAATAGACAACTGAAATCTTGTTTCAAGTTTATTTGAAATAATTTTGTCATTTAGTAATTTACTTTTATAAGATTATTAAATATTAAATGCATAGTTTAATGACAAATTTACAGAAAAACAATATTAGAAGTACCTCTGTTTTGTGAAATTGTTTAAATTTGCGAATTTGAGTTTGAATGACGATATTTTTTCTTATAGGATCTAATTCCTCCCCTGGCTTGCAGTTTTTCTAAGGGTTTGTTTTTACTGAATAATATTTATCTAGATTTAAATATTCAGTCCGCGCTGATAAATAATCTGTGATAAATTAAAACATTTTTCCATAAAATACAAGTCAAATATTTTACTTCTTAAATCTCATAACTTTCTCAACAAGATGTATTTTTTATTTTATTTTGATTTGTATAGTTTCTTTATTCTGTTCGTTGTTATTTTAATTTTCTGTAGATATAATAGAAATATTTGTAAGGATTTATCAATTAATAGAAATATTTGACTTTATTTCTAGTTGATCCTCACATCTTGGTTGTGGTTGATGAAGATGGAGGTTTGCTTGTCATTAACACTCTCAAACCAAGCGCTGTCTCAGCTATACACGGTTTAATGATATCATACTTATTTATATACATTTAAAGCAATGAATATACTATTCAGTTAAAAATAAAGTTTATGTCTGGATTACCGTATTATATGAAAGATGTCTTGGACGTAGTTGTCAATTTAAGCATCTTACTAAAGGGTGCAGCGAGTTAGCTGAGAGACATTGCTTTCCAGGTTTTGAACCTGGAACTGTAGGGTGCGGGGGATGGGTTAATTGTTGCTCCCCTGTGCACCTCTCTGATCCTGAAATATTTTGCTTTTCTTCACAAAAGCTTTTTATCAAGAATTTGCATTTGAAGGAATTCAGATTTTAGAATTGAAAGAATTCAATTATCGTTCAGTCTGGACAAATTAACTGATATAATTAAATAAATCTAATATCTATTATCAGACTGGTTATCTCACACGAATGCCGTATTTGACGTTGATTGGATGCCGGGCAGGAACCAGCTGATCACAGCCAGTGGGGACCAGAGCGTTGCATTGTGGGATGTGGAGGGAGAGAAGAAACTGAGTTCATTTAGAGGTCATACTAGCAGTGTTAAAACGGCTCAGTTTCTGCATCATAATCCTAGTACGTTTTATTTTTTTTTGATTTTTTAATGTATTATTATTTATTTTATTTGATTATTGTAGCTAGATATACTGTAAGTTGGAAGATGGTAGTTGGTGTATACACTGTATGATATATTGTGTTTAATGATATTTTAATGTGTATATACTTTGCAATATGTGCAATATTTAAATTGTTGCTTAATAGTAAAATCACTGAAATCATAGTAAAATCATTTAATAAATCATTGAATAGATTGTAAAATCATTTAATAAATTGTAAATTCATTGAATGAATTGTAAAGTCATTGAATGATTTGTAAATTCATTCAATGAATTGTAAATTCATTGAATGATTTGTAAATTCATTGAATCATTCTTTAAGTCAGTAAATTTATATTCTTCTATTATTATTCCATACTCAGATATATTTGCATCGGGTTCAAGAGATGGAAATGTTATGATTTGGGACACCAGGATAAATGAAAGAGGTGCAGAGAGCTTATTTATATCTAATTCTAACCTAATTACGTAATTTCTATATTTAGTATTCTTACTATTTTGATCTAATTCTAACGCAATCATTATACAATCAAAGATGGTATCAGATATCAAACTATGCAATTTTATCTTTCATTTTTATTTATGCCAATTATAACATTTACATATATAATATTATGTATTTCTTTTATATATTTATATAGTTAGAAATTTATTATAAATATATATTTCTGATAATGCAGTGTTTGTCTAAATATATAAACTTTAAAATATTTAAAATTATTATTCGTAGTTTTGGTTATTCACCAGATGGCCGCATTCCTCCCGTTATCACTATTTCTAATCCGCATGTCATTCTAGCGGGAACCAATAGCGAGAAGAAGAAGAAACGTGTCTCATCCAATCAGGTGGAGCCTTTCATTTCATCAGAGTGCATGATGAACTGATCGAAGTTTCTTTTGTTATTTCTTAATTACTTGTAGGAACAACAGTTGTTTTTATTTTAAATGATGTTTTAATTGTTATTATAAATGTAGTTTTTTCTTTTATTATAAATGGTATTTTATAAATTCAGGATCAAAGTGCTCATAGTGTGACTGCAGTGTTGTTTCAAGACGAACATAATCTCATTTCAGCTGGCAGCACTGATGGGTGAGACTTTAATTAAATCAATCAATTAATCATCAAATTATTAAAACAATCAATTTGATACTGATTAATCAAATCAATCACTCAATCATCAAATCATTTTAAGCAATCAAATTTTCTGCTTTTACAATAGATTGGAACTTAAATATTATTTTTTAATAATTTTACCCTGTGATTGTTTCTTTTGCTGATTTATAGTAATTTTACCCTACTAGTGTTTCTCCTGTTGATTTATAGTAATTTTACCCTACTAGTGTTTCTTTTGCTTATAGTTCTGTTAAAGTTTGGGATTTGAGAAAGAATTATTTGACTTCAGTCAAGTCTGGTGCTAATTCAGTGTCTAAACACACTTTTGCTGGACCAATCAGAGCTGGCAGATCCTACGGTATCATCTTTGATTTAGTCGTAACAAGTATTTACTGCGATAATGTCAAAGCTCTTAAGAGAAGTGGTTAGAGCGCTGGATTCAGATTCGACAGGTCCAGGTTTGAATCCCGGATAGCTCACTATTTCTCTAACTCGCTGCACTGTTTTGTAAGACACTTAAATTGACAGCTACGTCTTTGACATTGTTTATATAATACAGCAATTCAGAACATTACCTTAATATTTAACATTTTGTTGTATTTGTATTTGGGGCCGTTTTGTTGGGTTAATGTATTTGGGGATGTTTTAATCTTATTGATTTTTTATTGTTTTATTTGTTGTATATTTGAGGTGTGTCGGGTCTTGCTATAGACTCAACAAACACGCGATTGTTTGCAAGCTGTCTAGACAGCAGTATTTATATGTTTGATTGTTCAACACTCGATACATTGCCAGGTTTATAGTTGCATCTAAATCTTATTTATGAAATCTTTTGTCATAGTGTAAAACTAAATCAAGTGTCACATCAGCGCAAATAGATTATTTATTAATAGTTTATGATGGGTTTGAGTTAACTTTTTATTCTTAAATTAAAATCAATAATTTTTCTTCTGAAATGACGAGTGCCTATACTGTATGAAAAATTCCAGTCGATTTTGTACTCGAGTATAAATAATATTTAATCATGCTGTTGTGATCAAATCTTGATATCAATTGTTGATCGACGATCAACACATAATTTAATATTATTTTTTAATAATTATTAATTTTTGTGAACAAAATGATAAATATTCTGACCACAACGTCGTAATCTAATCAATGTTCAGTTTCCATCTATCGCGGTCATCTTGCTTCAACTTTCTATGTAAAACTTTCCCTCAGTCCAGATAACCTCTACCTACTCAGCGGCTCATCAAATGGTCACGCCTACATCTGGACCATTGACCCGTCAAATCCATCCGCTAAACTGGACCCGAATCTTAAACTTGACCCGAATGTCGCGCGACCTATAGTGTCACTAGTGGGGCACGCGTCAGAGGTGTCGGGTGTTGCGTGGTGCCCTGGTGATGTGGGGCGTTTGGTGACATTGAGTGATGATAACACGGTGTGGGTGTGGCGAGCGATGGGTGGGAGGGGTGGGGGGGAAAGGGGCGGGGTTAATGGTGTGGTGGGACGTGCAGAAAGGCAGAAAGTTGCAAGAGAGGGTGAGTTTATATATAGCAAGTAGTAGGGTAGGTAGAATTGTGATATTAATAAGTTGGTGTGGGTATTTTTTTTTTATTATTATGACAAAAGTGCAGATTGTTTTAAAAATAAGTATTAATTGTCGATGTGTTTTGTGTCTCCATTGTATTTTTAAAATTAATCCATAACGAAATAAATGGCCTTGAAAAACTGTTGTATAGAGAATTTTTCTTAAATTCTATGCTTACTATACTGTATTTTTAAGATTTAATCCATGTTACTAAATATTAACTTTTTTGTGCTGATGTTAAACAAGCAATAAATTCTATTATATATGATTATTGTTTGCGGGTTTCTATTTATCAGGTGTCACAAAATTACCGACCACTCCTCGTAAAGGTAGCACCCTCCCCGCTAGCCCCGCTAAACTCTCCCCGTCCCTTCGAAATAGCATCTCCAGTCTCCATCGACCAATAACGTCGTCCCGTACAAACCAACCAATCACAACGCTTCATACATCCGCTTCTAAAACCATCACGTCATTTTTTAACAAATGTTCGACTTTTACCGTTAACCCCTCCCCTCGTAAATTAATAATTACCCCCAAAAAATCATCGGGGGTTGAACCTAAGGTCTCTGTACAGATTTCAGTCGGGGGGGTGAAGCGAAAACTTTGCGTGGATGAGAGGAGTGGAGATGAAGATGAAAATGAAAACCTTGGGGTGGTTAAAATAGATGATAATAATCGAGCAAGTAAAAAATTAGATAGAGGAAATGTGATGTGTAATGAAAAGCGTGTTTTATGTGATGTGATTTTAAATCCAGACAAATGTCTGATTAAAAATGTTACCACTTCAACAAAATGTGAAAATGATTCGAAAATATTACATCAGACAGAAAAAACAAAAATAAAAAGTTCATCTAGTAATATTATATCGTGTTCTGATAGATTTAATACAAAAAATCTCGCTACATTGTGCTCTGAAATAAAAGATCAATCTTTATCGGCTTTTATTCAATCGCGTGCAGAAGTTGACAGTGAAGATATACCGTGTACCAAAAATAATTGTGATAAAATTCAGACTACAGTGTGTCCCAAACTGAATGAAACTGAATTAATGCGTCTAGAAAATAAAGATGATAAAATTAATTCTACAGCGTGTTCTAAATTAAATGATTTTTGCCAAAATATGGACAATACACAGATTCACGGATCATTAATCCGAACACCAAGTGGAACAACTTTTCATTCGGACAAATCTTTACATTTTCATTCCCCCACGGCACATTTGCCTAATTCAGTCCTAGATCCCCAACCAATTATGAGCGGGCCAAAGGAGGCGGAGCTAGAAAAACCAAAGAGCACTGATTGGTTGACCCAGTTAAGGATTTCTAAGCAGGCAAAGAGTGGAGAGAAGATTAAATCAGTTTGGTCTCCAGCCAATAAGAGGGTGAGTTTTAATGTTGTATCCAATAGGATGAGTTGTTTTATAGCCGTTTTATTTAATTTTAATACAATCTAGATATTGTTGACAATAAATCTACTTTGCAACAGTATTTAAAATAATTGTTATTTAAATTGAATCAATCTAATAATTCTAATATAGTTTAAAATGCTTATATTATTCTATAAATATATATATATAACCTTGTAATTAAATGATTGGTAATGAAAATAAAATACATATTCCTATATTTGCTATTGTATTATTATCAAATGTATATTACATACATTAAAACTGGTCAAATGTTTTGTTTCAGAAAACTCCGTCTAAATGTTCCCCAGCCAGTAAGTCTTCTACGCCTAAATCAGCTCGAAGCTGAAGAAATATCAATTTAGAAAGTATTTTATATCAACCCTTTTAATTGCTGTATCGATTGAAAATTATATTAATTTACTGATCTACAGTGTTACTTACGTATCAGTTTTAATATTAAATCATTGTTAATTGAATGTTAGTTTTGCAGCAAATTAACAGGAAATAAAATATTATTATTATGAGTATTATAATATTATTATGAGTATTATAGAGTATTAGTACTCTTCTATTAATGTAGTAACTTTTTTAATCAAAAGCTATAAGGTTACTGAAAGACTGTATATTTATATATTGTGAACAATTACTAGCCAATATTATATAGTTTGTAACATCTACAATTAAATTTTAATATAAATATATTAATATATATTTCTGATATTTTATGTTGTATTTTCAATACATCTTTCACTGCTTTCAACTTATATAAAAGTATAATTATACATAAATATACAGTAGATATACAGTACAGTAGATATAAAGTAGATACACAGTACAGTATATCTATACAATAATATACATGTATTTCAAATTATACAGTAATATACACGTATCACAGCAAATTACACAAACGGCATTAATTCATTATACATCATAGAATTTTCACCGGTTTAAGAAATACAATTTTAATTCATGATGATTTAAGTTGAGATTACTTACATTTATTTATATCGAATTCTTCCTAATTTCCTACTTGTACTATTTCTCTTCATAATCTTACATCTTATATTACATCTATGATCTTTTATTTTCTATTTTATATCACATTTAGTAAGAGATTTAATAAATACTTCTGTTAATTATAAAGTACATAAGAAGTATTATGTACTTTGCATTACGTACATATAAAGAATATAAGAAGTTGTACTTTGTAATCAAAAGTTTTTAAAAAGTACATATACTCTATAGCTGCATATTCTTGCCTAGTACAGATCTAGGAAGAATTTTACACATCATCAGTATTTATATTTGAATAAACGCATTCTTCAAACGCGACTAATTACAGACGCTCACTCGTTATACGGAAGTCCTAGTGAACTTTCTGCCGGTAGCAGCTAAAAGCAGAAATAAGCATAACCAATCAATATAAAGATTATAATAAAATGCTTATTCATTGTGTTTTTAACGCAATGTTTTATAAAATGAAAACTTTCTGTTTTACAAAAGAAATTTTCATCATATTTACATCTTCAGATCAGAATTATAAATAAAATTTATTTATCAATAATGATTAAGAATTACTCTTTAAAATGATTGAAAAAGATTAGGAGAGATACAGACCTTTAACATAACAGACCTCTGCATCAATACCAAACTGTAGCAGATAATCTAACCATAGAATCTGTTTAGTTGACAGACGATCACCTGGCCCCTTCACCTCCACAATCTGTAGCACAAAACAAAACAGACCATTTTATGTATAAATGAAAATATAATAAAGTGAAACGATTCTACTGGAGTGCGTTGTTAATAGTAAAGCTATAAATGAACTATAAATTGAATAGAAGAGTACATTATAGCATGAAGGATATAATGATAAATGCTTGTTAAATAATTTAGATGTCTACAGTATAACCCCGTTATATCGAAGCTCACGGGATCATCAAAATTACTTTGATATATCAGGGTTTCGATATATCCGATTTAGTGCTGTCAACGGGTACCCGGGTACTCACCCGTTTACAAATGCCCGGGTAATAGATTCAGCTGACGGGTACCCGTTAGCGGGCCTAAAGACAGCATTTTACTGCATCAGCAGTGTAGCGCATAGGATTATTATTGTTGTAAGGGGCCGTCCATAAAGTAATATGCTTGAAATTCGAGTTTTTCAACCGCCCCCCCCCCCCCACTGTTGCAACCTGTACGCTCAATTATAGAGACTGAAAATATATATAATCTCTCCCTCTCAATAGACAATGAGAGATTATAATGAGTTGAATTTCAGTCAGCGCTGCATTCATGAATGACTTGAAATTTGATCTATTCTAACAGCAGTGTTTACTTAGTCGGTTTTTATGTTGACAAATTAATTCCTTTATTTAAAACAGTCATACAAAACAAATTAAGAACGTTAATCGACCTTTGATCGACCAATCAGAGAGTGCTGACAATGGGTTTTCCCATTCATATAACCTCATAGCTGAAATCTGCGCGGGAAAGATTTAGGCCTACACTGTATAATATGTAATTAGAAAGTTTGCAGCACCGACCAATAACGAAACTGTATGCAACTTCGATATATCTGATAGGATTTTGATTGACAGGGACTGAAATACAGCTTCGATATAACCGAGATTTCGATATAAGCGAGTTCAATACATTAGGGTTTATTTTGTATTAAATAACATTATGTGTGGCGGGACTGATTAATAAACTTCGATATAAGCGAGTTTGATATAACGGGATTATACTGTACCTTGCATTTTTGTGATTCTGGATTCCAAACAATTAGATCCGGCACTCCACCTCTCACTTGACGCATCAAACGCGCTTGTCGGTCAAATATACCAGACAACTGACACCCAGTGAAACACTTTATCAATCCCTGAGAAAGAGACAGAGATAGAGCGAAATAGCGAAAGAGAGAGCCAACAGAGACACAGAAGAAAGAGAGAATAAAATGTCAATGATCATATAAAATTAATGTACAATAAACTGAAATTGATCGAGTCATGGAGTTGTACTGTAAATGATGATTGAATCTGTCATCGCATCATAACTGAAAATCAACCCGCTTGAATAAACATAATTAAAAACTATTTCTTATTCAATTCAAAAATACAATCATTTCCACGGAAGATGGAATACAGACCAATACGTGATCGCAGTCTTTAAACAGATCCCATCCAATAGTTGAACACTGTACGTCTTTATACTCGATCCATGTGGCACAAGCTTTCTCTTGCAACTCCTACATATTATACAAAACTAATTACATTATTTTGAAATACAGACTTTAGTCTATCATAATTTAAGAAAAAAAATCTAAATTCAAGTTTTTTACATCAACAACTCCCTCCCGTTAAACTAAACTCAAACAATTTTATCGCTCCCATAGATGTAAAAATATCTTGTAAATAAACGCATTTCATTAATCAAGAGATTTGTACACAAAAAACTAAATAAATGAATGCATATAGAGTTTACACGTAATATAACGAGTCATACGATTTAATTGCAATGTACCTCCGTTGACATGTCAGCAATTTGCTTGAGACGTTCCTTGATAGCGTCTATTCTGTTCGCATAGAAGTCATCCGAATAGAGATCAAGAGGGAACGTTTGGTATTTGTTATAAAAGACGTCATCAATGCCTCCCATAAAGAGTATGTCCCACATAAAGAGAGTGAAAAGAGTCATTAAAGTTCCACCCTCTCCATGAATACCTACATCAAACAAATCAAAGCAAAACTCTTCTTTGTTTTACAGTAAAAGCTAAATAAAGTTCACAAAGTTGGGAATTCAGGCAATTGTAAATGATAATTTCACTAGCAAATGACTAGCAAAATTATCTACTTGACTAGCAAATGACTAGCAAAATTATCTAAAATTATCCATTACAAATATCAACTTTGAACTAATTGCAGCAGTAGAGCCAAAACATGAAACCAAAAGACATCAAAATTGACTCCTGTAGTGTAAAATATTTCATTAACATTCTGCACCATTAGCAACGATAATAATTCAGCAGTTACATTCACAAATAGCAATTTCAGATATTAGACTAATTTATTAAATTTCAAAATCAAATAATAATATATACTAAAATATTTCTAAGAAAATTCTCAGCCAAACCTTGCGGGTATCCATTATCAGCGTAGTACCTCAGAGCAAACACCTCCACCCCCGTGTACACAGTCATCTCTCCCCTCGTGTCCGCGTCATTGGATGCCTCGTTCACATACCAGACTGATGGAGAGGCAGGATTGCCATGCGGCAACTGCTTGCCAGTTATGGTAATCTGGGAAGTGCCACAATCAAAAGGTACACTAATTTAATTAAAGTTAAAATTAAATTAGACGTAGCAAAAAATAGAAATCATTTAAATTGAAACAATACGCATGCAGTTGACTGCTAAAGGTGCAGCAATCCTTCTTAAATTTTAATAATAAATTAACAATATCGATGTCCTTGAAAAAACTTTTATGACTTTTAATCACACAATATAACAACAATATTTTATAGACAGTACAAAAATCATTATACTGTCTTTTTAGTATCAATATCCTATATTCAATATCCTAGATTATTGAAAGCAATAAATTACAGCCATACAGTGCCAGAAATTAAATGACATAAAATAATAGTAATCAAAAATAAAATTTATAATAAAATTCATCATCATCTTCATCATTACATTTACAATCATCCTCCTCATCACTCACAATAGGAGCATCCTTCACTTTATTCATCACATCGTCTTCAAATTCATCCCATAAATTTACTTTCAGTTTCTTTGCAAAGGTCGACGCACAGATTTTCTTAGCTCTCTGTAACAGGGTCAGCCTTCGACCCGTTCTGACCCGGTCATCCTTTAACCCAACCCTGATCACGTCTAAAGCCTAATATAGACAAATATTTTAATTTCCCAAATTAAAGCGTTATATAAAAAAACATAATAAACAGAACAAAACGTGCAAACACCGGAAAGAATATACCGATTACAACTAGATCGAAGAGTAAATTTCATATGTATATATTTCTGTTACAATACCTATTGAATGCAAATAAAATTGAAACTATAAAAAAAAATTAATCTTATTTTCAGCATAAATATCACTTATAATCTAAATATAACTTATATTATTTAATAACTTAGCGTATATTTGGAATAAATATGTATAAATAAAATGCACATTATAAAAGTAATATGCTAGTTACGTCTGTATTAAAAGAAGAAATCCTCTAAAATGATAGAATATCTTAAACATGAACCTGCAACGGTTCTTTAAGATGAAAATCTAAATCAAGCGCCAGCCTTTCATACCAAACTCCTCGGTTACCGCTCAAATAAACGGACTGCTCCAAAAGACGACGCAGTTCAGCCACAGCCTGCCCGTACTGTTTTAGGAACTGTAGAACCTCCACTCCGTAACTTAGAAGCCGCGTGTATACAGTACCAGCTGTGTAGAGACGCAGATAAGCCGGTAGATGCTTGTCATATCTGCAAATATTGCAAATCTGCTAATTCTAGAGGTAAAGCAAAAAAGCTATGGTATTGTTTTGATGACATTTTATTTCCTTCTTTAGTTTTGTAAAATAAAATGAAGATTGAACTGTTTTTATTCGATAGATCGTTAAATTTTAATATTTAACTCTCAATATTTAACATTTAAGTTATTTAGAATGTTAAATTATAACATTTCAATATTTAGAATAGCATTAAGAAAGCATTTATTCGCAATCTATGAATATCATTTATCAGTACATATAAAAATTCATCCAAACGGCTATTTTCCACATTTTAATTGAAGTAATTTAAAGCTTACTCGACAATATCATGATCAGACAGTAATATATTTGCTCTTGTTTTTACTTCTAAGTAAATATTATGCGCTTCAATGTAATTTTTTCTCTCCATTGCGTGACAGATGTCACTCTCTAACTGAAGGGCATCGGCATATCTGACACGTCAGAAAATATTAATTATATATTTAACATCATATCGACATAAAGTAAATTCTAATTGAATTTCCATATTTTACAATTTTATATTTTTATTTTTCATATAATAAGGAATAAATTTTAAGAGCCTTGACTGAAGGGTGCAGCAGTAACAGCAATTTTAAGGATATATACATTTATTAACACAATCGATTAGAAATATTTATCAGTCAGTTAATTAAAGATAAAATTTAAAGATACAACGTGTAGAAAAGTTATAAATGGCACCTAATCAAAGCATCTCTATCTTTAAATATCTTCACAGTTCTACTGATCTCATACTGAGGATACTTTAACTGTCCTATCTGAGTCAATAACATCTGAAATCTATGCAAATTATAAATCAATATTTTACAAAATTACCCTTTTCAATATTTTATCTAACTGATGGAATAAATAACTTAAAACCTAATGATAAAAAAAGTATGTAAAACTTGTGTTAAAAATCCAAATATATCAGTAATTTGACCTATTTACATAATTAGATTACATTATATTTAACATTTTTAACAGAGAAAGATATAAAAATATTTTTAACTTATTTAATAAAATAATAATATAAAAAATAATAAGTAATATAATAATATAATAATAATATAATAAAATAGATTTAATTGAAAATACATTCCAACTAACAGTATTTGCTGTTGATCTGTATTATCATCATCCCCTACAGTATTATGCAGGCCGTATAACATAAGCATACGAGAGAATACGCAACGTTTATCAACATCTAGCTTATAACATGGACCCAGCAAAACCTTGCATCTGTGTGATAAATAAATAATTCATTATAAATTTTCAATTAAATAATTAATTAATTACGATAAATAAAAAAAAAAAAACCCAAAGCTATTAATTTACGTAAAACCATAACCCGTCAAAATAACCACGACAAATTGGCCCCAACTGTTAATTCTTAGGGTTAGGGTTGGGATAAGGATTAGGGTTAGGATTAAATATTGCAGTTAGGGTTAGTACTAGGATTAGGGTTAAAATTTTGGTTAGTTAGGGTTATGATTATTAAATGAATTGACTGGGTAGTTTTGTCGGGTTATTGTATTCAGGGCCGTTTTGTCGGGGTACCATGCAAAATGAAGCAAAGCCCATCTAACCGTTTTACAATAACTTTTTCCATGTTTTCATTTGAAGCTTGTCCAAAAAAGTTACTAATATTATTACGTCGGCTATGAGCCACGATGGCATCAATTAAGCCGCTTCTAGGCATGGCTGGATTAAGTAGAAGAGACTTGGATACAGTGCGAACATCAGGGGTGGGGAGGGATTGAAGGATTTCTTGTAAATCTATTATATGGGACTCTGAAAGAGAAATATACAAAAAAATCATTGTTTATAACATATTGTAATCTTTTCATTTCTTTTAATTTAAATGCAAGTTGATATTAATAATTAAAATTATATTATTATTGAAATTATATTAATTGTAAGTAAATCTGATTAAAAATGAAAGTATTTATAAACTCGTATTTGATAAAATTAAACAATATATATAATGAAATACTGAAATTATAAAAAAAAAATTTTCAAAAAATTATACTTATAGTAATATGAAAAAATACCATAACTGTAAAAAAATTTATGGTTTTCAAGATATGAATTACACTTGAACTTTGTTTTATACCAGCTCGCATTATTTTTGTTTTCAAAAGAATTATTTGTACAACTTATTTTTTATACATTTCTCCTATTTTAACAGCAAATAACCTTCGAGTCTACGGACTTATAACCGCTGAGCATTGAACAAAATTGATGCAATGTTCAAAAAGCAATTTAAGAAAATATTTTAGATATATTTGATGATGCTACCATCTAGAAAAAGCCCGCATCCAGCGAGTAACTCGAGGGAAGGCGTTAAATCTTCGGCTATCATAGGATACACTATCTTACTCTTTCGCTGCCAACGTAACTTCCTTAAGAACATTCTAATATACAACTTCTTGGATGCATCTGTCAAACAACACATCATTTATTTACTAAAACAACCTTAATATGAACACTGAGATCTAATTAAATTAAAGAAACTGTCAGAAATTATTAGTTAACAAATATATAAGGTGCAGCAAGTTAGTTGCACTGTATATGTTAGGTTAGACTAAGTTTAACGATTGGATAACCATATTATATAAACAATGTCTCGGACGTAGGTGTCATAGTAAAGGGTGCAGCAAGTAAGAGAAATATGATTCTTTCAGGGATACGAATCTGGAACCGTCACTTCCGAGTCCAGTGCTCTAACCACTTCTCCAATGAGATTTGATTATGTTATGATTAATACTAAGCCATATTAGCATTAAAGAATATGACAAACTATAACTCACTGCATCTACAACACAGTGCAATCATGTTTTCAACATCTAACATTCAACCGAACTTTAGAAACTAAATATAATTTCAACACCATTGCCTTTATATAATAAATATGATATATAATAAATATAATATATAATAAATATGATATATAATAAATATGATATATAATAAATATGATATATAATAAATATGATATATAATAAATATGATTTCAATAATCAATCATACCATCTAGATAATTCATAAAAATGTCCACAATTTTCAAATCCTCTTCACTAAACAGCTCAGCATAAAAAGCATCACTCGTTACATCATTCAGAACAGAGCAGAAGTTTTCTAAATAATACGGCACCCCATTCCATTTAACATTATCATTCTCAGTCATATCTACATCATCAATTTCTCCAGGAACAGTTTCATTGATAGACTCAGGAGAATTATTTGTTGGTTTTTTACGAGCAGTTTGCGGTGTATCCAAACTTTTTCGCTTAAGGGATAACCTACTAGCGGATCGACTTGAAGGTGCTGTTCCTAAAACTGTATTTACTTTTATTTCACTCTCAATATCTTCTAAATTATTTGTAAAAACCTTCTCAATGGTAGATTGTGTTACCATATTTTTTTTGCTCATATCGATTTTAGTAGTTTGTTTTGAAATTAAATGAGAATTTGATGATTCTAGCAACTTGCTCCGATTTGAATTTAGTTTTTCTTCGTTATTATTATCGAGTATTTTATGAGTATCAGAGATTTGTGGAGTGAAAACATTGGATTTAGCTCCAGAAAAATGAGAATTTGAAGAATCGAACATGGCGTCCCATCGTTCTTGTTGCTTCTGGAAAAGAGAAGCCAGTGACTGGTGACCGGATTGACCGGTTAAAGCTAACCGGTCATCGGTCAGTGATGACTGACCGGAGATAGATGCACCACCTGTTGAGGAGGCTTTTGTCATTTTTCCTCTACCAATAGTTTGTGATCTTTTTGCAAAACTTTTCATTTTACTATCGTTGACATCAATATACTAACTGTAAAAGACACTTAGGCAGCGATTTGTAGCATAGTAAAATTAAAATACTTAATTTTTGTACTTTGATGATAGAAAAGCAGTGTGCAATATCTAAATATCCACAAATAATTTACGATCTTGTAAATAAAACAGAAAATAAGCCGAAATTACCTCAATTAGATGCAAATATTTTAAATTTAGTGTCAGCGAAACGTGACCTATACCTCAATCAATTGACTCAATGATTCTAAATAGAATCATATATCGTTGTACTAGAGAATATTACTACATCTTAAATTTAAGTATGCACGTGTTTAAAAGTATTTCTAATACATTTAATACTTTTTAATTATGTTATGAAACTTTTTATATTTTTGTTTACTTTCTTCGTTTAAGAATTACTCGCTTAAAAATATTAGCGCCAATGTAGAAAAGTTGTAATATAAACTTTAATAAGTATTTTTTACTTGGATCTGATACAATTGCTTGAAATTCATATAAGAATTGTGATAAAGTAAGTACAGAGAAATATATGAAGAGTTATTGCAGGCTTTAATGGGCAATAATCGGATCCATGTATAAGTCTTGTTTTCGGTGTTATGATTTTCAAGTAAAATATGTCCCGCATAATCTACAACATATTTCAAAAACTGCAAATTTTGTATCAACACGTTCAACCAAGCTTATTATCATTTTCCTTTTAATATATGAGCAGTTCTAAGATGTTCAATAAATTGTGCATAGTTTTAATTTGATAATGATTTAGATAAACTAAGGCTTTTAATGATAATCCCTGTCTGATTCGATATCAAATGAATTAAGTTTTTTAACAATACACATAAATTACCTAATGGGTACAAATTATACACTATCTTAATCCATCAGATTATGCCTCACAACGGTCCAATACAGCCCTACCATTAGTATCTTTACTGGCTCGGCTATCAAACCCTGCAACACGACCATTAACCCCACATACCCCACCACCCTACTCGCCTGATCCTCACTAAATCTTAACCCTAACGTAGCAGACGCGACGTTAAGCCCTAAAATCAACATCAAAACGAAAAACAACATGGCAACACTAAAAAGTTTAATCCCCATTCTCTGCTGTTCTCCCTGAATGTTGATCTCCCTCGAGCCGTTCATCGGGTCGAAGGGGGTTGTGTCCGAGTGCCAGCCGTCGATGCGCCAGATTCGGCCGTCTCGACGATGGAGGGCGTCGCAGAGCGGTCGCGGGTCGTTGGGCTTGAGGCCGTGGCGGCGGCAGCGACCAGAGAGGCAGAGATCCTCGTCGATAGTGCGACGTAGATCTATCTGTAAGTTTGCCAACTCTGGATAAATACACGCAAGGCAGTTTATATATGATATTGTAATCAGATCGTTAAACAATTTGCAAACTCATTAAAAGAGCTTATTTGACAAAACAACAATGGGTTCAAACTTTACTATACATATTAGCCTAAGTTTATCCTTGCTAAGTTATTTATTCTCAAATGAAATTATTTAGTCCTCTGTGTATAAGAGTCAAAATAATGGTCTCATCAATTGTTCTTCACATTTATTCTCAAATTATTGATTGTTCTTAGCATATCAATCAAATTTTCCCATTAATTGGTTTTTATATACCTTATTAATAATGTATCACTAAACAGCTGTCATAAAATATCCTATTATGATGTGATATTAAGGAATATATAAAGAGATATAGCAAGTAGCTATAGCTATACCCTCAATAAAGCCATCGGCTATTTTCTTTGCGTTCTCATCATTGTCTTGTTCGTTATCACGATCCCCTGACTTGATGCTTGTCTGAGAAACTTTTCGATCATTCAAAACTCCACTCGACGCGTTTGTGTTCTTATTAATGACGTCATCGTCATTGCTCTATTTAGTTTAAAAATGATGGTGACGAATGATCAAGTAGTAACATGACTAAAATAAATGAATTTTAAAAAGATCATTTGCTTGAATCAATCAATCTTCAGTTGTTAGAGATAAAACAGATAAAAAAACTAACAGAATATAATATAGGTATACTATTCTATCAGCCAATGGTGTTCTAAGACAAATCAATTTAAACAGTCAACTTATATAATTAAACTAACTGTAGGGCCTACATACTAAAATGAACAGCTAATATTCTAGTAAATGTAATCTTTACATGGCATTATAAAAAATAAACTTTTCGAATAACATACAGATTGCTCAAAGTCCAGTTGAATGAGGTCATCCTGTATTTGGATGGTATCCCTCTCCGTACCACCCACCACACCCTTTGCAGGCCAGTCATCTCTAACTTCACCGTGTTCACTGCATACGCTAGACTCCGTGTCCTGCAGACAACTGCCACCTTCATAGTAGCCCTGTTGGGCTGCTATGCTCTCTGCCTTCTTTCTCGCTTCAGTCCTAAACTGAACCAGCTTCTCCAGCACTAACAGCCTAGCAGACTCGCGCGTCATCTCACTAAGCGAGGCCAGCTCACGAGCTACCTGTGTGCAAGCCTAGATTAAACATTTTACAGCATAAAATAGTTTTTTTCTAGTTATATAAATTTTCATCATATATCCAGCATTATTTAATTCTGTCTGAAACTGAAACCAGTTTACATTGATGAGAGTCTTAACTATAAAAAATCCCACTTAATTAACTGCCAAATTAAGATTATATTTACAATAAGTTAAGATAGCTGGGTTATGTTCATTTGTAACCCCATATTATATTATTCTATCCTAAATTTTTACTACATGCATTACAATAAGAGAATACCATTACATTACATATCATTACAGCATCATACAGAAAATAGAAAGAATACATGGGTAGCATTCCGGCCAGACGAAAAAATGGAGACCATTAGGGCTACTCTTACTATCATTATAATTAGTACAAGATTTACCTCAGTAACAGCCATATTCTGCAGTTCGCATGACACTGACTCTATAAGAGCCGAATAATCTTCCAGCGTCCTTCCCTGGCTATCCTTCAACGACTTGCCCAAAGACATTAACAATCCCTTGTCAACATTATTGATACCTCTCACAATCTCCTCCCCGCATCTCGTCAGATTTTTCTCAGCCTCACGAAAGAAACAGTCCGTGATAAAACTGGATGAGAACTGCCCGAGATCATCCTCAATGACTCTGTGGATAATTTCCGCTTTACATTCTTTGCAAGGACTAAAAGAAAGAGATTGAGAAGGAGTGAGCTTTGTAGTAGCAACTGAGGGAACATTCTTGCCAAGGATATCAATCAGACCTTCGAGGATATTTGGCAAGAATTCAAACATTCCATCTTCTTGATCACATCCATTTCTATTTATAATGGTACTTGTGTTTCTCTTCTCTTTGATATGAGCATTAAAATTCTGGTTTTTCTTAAAACTAGATCCGTTCATATCCAGACTTCGAACATCATCAAATTCATCCATATCTTTATTACTGTTATTGTTGCTTTCATTATTGTTACTCTGCCGCAAGATCTGCCCTGTGCTCCTGTTATTTGTCTCATCATAACTGCCCCTGCTTCTGCTTCCATCTAAAGAAACATTATTTCTCACTGCACTGTTCTTCTTACTGTTGGAATCCTTGTTGCAATCCGATGTCACTACAAAAGTCTTGGTGTACGTCTTCTTCTTGTTTAATTCGCTTCGTGTTCTCACTACTGCGTTGGTTACGATCATATCTACAAACTCTCCAGCATAAGCTATGATCATCATGTCACAGTCGATCTGATCCAACGCTTTCAACTCTTCCTTCATATCCCAAACTAGCTGATCGACTAACATCGTTAGAATCTGGTCCTTAACCTTTAACAATTATTATCAAAAGTAATATAAGATAATTATTATCATCTTATCTTTAAGATATATAATTAGTAATATTATACAAATATTTCCAAGCCAAGATATGATGGTTAATCTTTAATACTGAGTCAGTATTTGCATGCCGATCACAAAAAATATAACAAATTATACTCTCAATCTGTGTTGATAAATTTGCACAAGTCTTTTCACTACAAAAAGGCCAAAATTTATACCTGGTATCAACGAATTGATTCTAATTATCAATACAAATAAATTAATTCAATTATCGCTAACCTCGATATCCGCTTGTCGGAAAATCTCAGCTGTAGCCAAAAGATTTGTACCATCCTCCGCATCTCTATCCGCCTCGTTTTGCAACATCTGATCCAATAAACAACGGATTGATGCATACAGTCGATTAACTACGCCATGCGCAAGAGCCTCAAAGTCACCCGACTCTGCGCCTGGTTCTTCTTCTTCGATAGATTCCAAACATCGACTTAAATCAGTCGATGTGAACACATTTCCAGTTATCAGGCTTTGCAATGCTGCATTAGCGGTGTTTCCTTTAGAAATCGGTTCAAGACTACTTTGAGAAGAAGCATCTATCTTATCGATGACTTTTGGTTCAGATTTTTGGGGTACTGGATCAATTTTTGGTGGAGAGGTCTCAAGAAGCTCGAGACTTTGCGTACCTTTCTCAAAAGTTTCAACTTTAGGCGTATCGAAAATAGACTCTGTCTGTTTATCACTTGTTCTTGGCAAGCTATCAGTGTC
This sequence comes from Oconnorella tubifera, assembly GCA_034700105.1. Taxonomy (NCBI): domain Eukaryota; kingdom Metazoa; phylum Annelida; class Clitellata; order Enchytraeida; family Enchytraeidae; genus Oconnorella; species Oconnorella tubifera. Next base: position 20,721 of record JAQIXG010000446.1, read on the forward strand.
GTCCTTGGAAGCGTATAAAGCTGGGGTTTGATGAATTGATGGAGAGTCTCCGTCATGACTTGGAAGGTCTGCTGGGATTAAAGATGGAACTGGGCTGACATCTTTCCTTAGATCATCAAATGGCTGGGATTGAATTATGTCATCATGAGGATGTGACTCTTGTTCCTGAATTACAAATTTTTCCAAATCAGTCGTATCAGATCCTGATTCAATTTGGCTCAATCTCTGTTTAGGTTGCAATGCGCTGCTTTGTTTTGAAGGCATTGCTTTACCTCGATCAGTTTCTAAACTACTTTCAGTGGTTGATCCAAAATCTGACTGGATACTCGGATCGTGTTGTATAACACTTGCCTTTATGCTTTTCCGTATTATTTTCTCATCATGCGGTATTGTGTTTTGTCTCAGTTGCCTTTCAGTTGCGCTAGACATATCGCTACTACGTTTACCTATTTCAATATCATTCAAAACCGTAGCTTTAGATAGACTATAACATTTCTTCTTTTTTCTTCTTTCATTGTTCATCATTTTTATAAACTCCCGAACTTCAGCTTCGCAATCTACTTTGAGTTTTTCAGTAGATGACATCACGCCCAGTTGTTTTTTAACCTTACAAAGAACAGTATCGACCAATTTCTGTCCAAATTCCTTGAGTTCGCGCTGAGTTTTTGATTCCAATACCGATGACGTATCAGAAGGACATATCGCCGAGTCTCGAGAATCTGAAACCCAGGTTTTTATCGAAGATAAACGAGGCTGTACGGAATAACTTGACTGCAGAGAGGAGACTTGAGATTTCGAGGACTTTGTTCGCTTGAACATTGGGACCACAGTTTCTATTGGGACCAAAGGATGCAAACACATACAGGGCTGTGATGAAATACGTGACTTGCAACTAAGTTTTGATGAAACAGGACGTTGGGATGACACAGCGCGTGGTTGACAGTAAACATTGGGCTGAGAGGCTGCACTTGAACGAGTATGAGGTGCGTAGTAAACAGACGTTGACTGTAAATTAGCTATATCAGCATTAAGACATTCTCCACCAGACTGAAAAGAATTATGCACGAGCCTACGTAAAACTTGGGTTAGTTTATCATTCTTTTGTCCACAAACTCCCGAAATTTGCATCGGACTTCTTCCTTGTATGCGATCGTGTGATGGATCGCAGAATACAGCATTCATAAGAAGTTCTGAGTTGACTTCGCAGAGTTTGTGGGGAGAATAACGTACATGGGTGTCTGATCTGTATGGGCGATGACCTCCTTCATTGCTGGGATAGCACTTGTGGTGAAAACCCGGCATCGAATCGGAATGACAGATATTGGTTGGTTGAAACTGGAGTGAGCACGAGGGCGGGTGAAAGCGATTTACGGCATCTGTCATTCGGATGTAGTCTTGCTGGTGAGATGCATGACAACTTGGATAAGATGAACATGGTTGGATATCGTGAAGAGGATCATGAAAATTAGCAATATTTTCAGAAGGAATACTTGCATCGCACACGGATTTTATAGCAGAATTAGCTAAATCTGATTCACGTTTGAGCAGATCAGAATGCATCTCTGAAGCATACAAGTTATAAGGCAAATTGTCCATCACAGCTTTTGCACAATAAGGGTTCAATTCGCTTGAATAGTTATTCACAGGAGGATCATATATCTGAGGTTTTATATCATCAGTTTTGTTCAGATTTTTACCCAATGGATCAGAAAAATGTTCAAAGTCTTCATTTGCGCATGAATGGGAAGTTTCTCTAAAGGGATACATATATTTCTCATACGATGGAGCTTTGAAAGAAAGCATAGAATCAGTATAACGCGTTTCTTCTACAGAATGATCTTCATACTCTGAACTTTGGGGTGAATGGCGCTTACGTAACCTGCTAGAATATTCTCTGTCTGATTTATTTGACTGAACTCTGACTGAATATTCTCTGTCACACTTAGCTGACTGCATATATTTTGAATTCTTCTTGTAATAATATGAAGATTTCTTCGGTGATTTCTGTCTCCTTGATTGTTGATCACTGCTTCGAGATTGATCATTCTTTGAACATCTTGAATAATTATATCTGGCAGAAGAAATCTCACAATTTCGTCGATATTTTGAAAAATCTCGATTAGATGACAAAAGTGGTCTTCGCTGTTCGCACTCCTCATCAGTATAGCATTCATCATCTTCAAAACTATCGCTTTCGATGACATCACCGGAATGACGCAAATTGCGACTTTTTGTCACCCTCCTCCCATTGTCGCAAGTGATGTAGATCTCAGGAGCTCTCCTGTATCGTATTCTATCATCATAATCTTCCGTGTCCGAGTATTGAGGAGTGGGACTCCAATTTGGACAAAAATGCGGTAATCTCGCATTTGTGTTGGAATTTGTTAACTTTCGCCTGCCATTGGTAATCATTTCTACCTCGAAATCTGAAACAGAACGAGTAGGTTCTTTATCAACTCTTTTTCGCCTGTACGAGTTGCTAGACTCTTCACTTGTTGCTTCTACAGAGGCATCATCATGAACAACTTTCTCTGACCATCGCACGTTCTTGCACTCACGATTAGGTCTACCGTGAGATATCCGCGATCGCCTTTCATCATTATTACTATTATTAACGTTGAGATTCGAAAATCTATACCTCGACCTGTCATCTTTCTTTCCTGCGCTCTTTTTCTTATATTTTATACCGCGATTGGAATTTCTATTTTCTGCCTTATTTGCGTCGTGTTCAGCTAAATCTATTTCGCTCATGTCAACTTCGTGTCCGACAATACTCAACTTGGATTTTCTACGCAGCTCACTTTCTTCATCATTCTTTCCTTGAAGGCGGAGCTTAGGTAAAGCAATGTCCGTGTCATTGGTCAGTCGTCGTCCCGTCCCCCAGCGGACCGTTCTGACGAATAATTGCAGGCAGACGATGGCCAATGTTAGAGTAACGAGAGATAGGAATATGAATTCTGCGCTTAGAGCAGCTTTATGCAATTTTGAATAAGATGCAGGGGGTGACCTCTCGAAGATGTAGATAGAGCAAGTGCAGCAGAAGAGGAAGAAAGAGATTGAGAGGTAGACTAGGGAAAGATTGAAGAGAGAGTCGACCATAGAGGACATAGTGGTGGACGTCCAGGGACAGAACCAGACATGAAGTTCCCATAATCCACGCAGTACATTGTCCACAAACTGACTGTTCGCATACATTATAAGTAATTAAATCATCATTTATTACAAGTTAGTTTATTTTATATAACATTAGCGTTTCAATGTAATAAACTATTTGCAATTCATGATAAATTCAATCCGGTGTGATAAAGATCACGGATTGATTAATATTTAGTGAGCAACTATTAAATTTAGTGAAACGGGAAAATATGCATACGAAGAATTAATAGGCATATTTGGCATTACAGATTTCTGTAACGAGAATAGCTTAATTACAGCTTATTATTAGATCAAACCCGCTTCATCATCGCTTCATAAATGATTGAATATCATTATCATGTAAAAACAATTAGGTCTAGATCTTCTGTACCTAAATTTTCAATTAAAATGCTGATTAAATTAATCAATATTTCCTACATTCCAATGAGTGAAAATATTAATTTCCTTACTGCATGGAGTTATCTCTAGTTACAAGTAAGTTATTTGCGCGGTTTTGACCCTGCGAATCATTGCTGATGATCCATGCATGCCACGGTAGATACCAACGCTGATCTTTTTTTAAATCTAATATCATTATGTAACTTAGATACCTGTAAAATAAATATATAAACAATAATAATAATGTATAATATATAAACGCGCTATAGATTATATTAGAAGGATAAAGGATATGAATAAAGCAATAGTAATTTATAGCCAGAAATATTTTTGAGGAGTCCTTTTCATTTCAACCCTTGTAACTGTCTCTACTAACTGTCTCTATAATTTATAAAAAAAATTGCAAGTTTGTGTAATACTTTACAATAATGCACTTGCCAACTTTCAGGATCAGATGTAGAAGTGAGCTTTAGAGAAATCAGTTTGATGTCGCCCATAGGTACTGTAGCAAAAACAAATATGCAATATATGTGCAAATATGTGTAAACATGTACATACATACAAAAATATACAAGAAACAGTGTAATATTTGTGCATATTGAGCGCAGTGTAATATTTGTATATATACAAATATTACACTGCGCTCCAATATTAATCTACTGAAAATAACAAGCACAATATTTGTTTGTCTATATCTATCATAAAAAAAGTAGTAGAATTTTTGGAGTACTTTGTTTACTATGCAGTTTTAGTACAAGTAAAAGTGTTAAAGTTTCTCACTATTAGTAGCAAACAAGAAGAGTTCCTCAGATCCCCTGGAGAACAATTTAAATTTTCCTTTGATTGCAGTTTTTGCTGTCTCAATTACAAACGAATCTGTCTTATGGTTGGTTCCTTCTATAAGCATACTGATTGTTCCAGATGTGCCTGAATCTGTTTATTTAGTAAATTATAGTCTAAATTATTTTTACAAATGCTCACTCTATAATAGACTAGCATATACTATATAGTCTACTAAATCTAGCAGACCTACACTATAGTTATATAGATGTAAAGTTACTTACTTTACAGACTTTTGAGTTGTAATAATAAAATTTAATATTTAATTATAAAATAATAAACTACAGAGATTAATTTGTTAAAAAATTGAACAGTCATATTCTGATCGAAAAAGGTTAAAATAAAGAGTAAAATAAAGCTTTTCACTGGGCCTTGATCCAGTTACAATAGTCATCAGATATGGAAAAGTCATCAGTGGACTCTTTGATGTGGACCAGTTGAGAGCAAAGACTGGATGCTAGTAACAATATAAAACAACTCTAATAAATGTTAATCACTTCTCTAAGTTATTTTTTTCAACTCAAGGTTACTTTATAGAAAATAGACACAGCTCTTTCAAAGTTTCAAGCCCTTTAAGAAGCAAAAATATAAAAGATCAGACCATGATGCATGGTATCTAACTGAAACATTATTTAGCTCTATCAAAACAGCATGGGCGTCGACTACGGAGGGGCTACGGGGCTGAAGCACCCCACAAACTAATTTGTGGGGGGATCAGCACCCCACAAAATGACTATCAGACTTAAAAATTATTCTTTATAATTTTAGTAATTAAATGGCAAGATATGAGAATTTTACATCGGGAAACATTTTACTTGTTATTACTTTTAAGGTTATATCAGTTAACTTTAACTTTTTACTTTCAGCAGTCAGCACCAGGGGCCCGATTATGGGGGGAGCAGGCAGTGCACAGCCCCCCCCCTTTCCATAATACTACATTCAATAAAATAATTAGTGATTAACCATAAATAAGGTTAATAACGATGTATAAGAATATTCATTTAACTCAATAATTGTAAACTAAGCTATTAAACCGAATACCAACTTGAATTTTTAATGAAGATCAATTTTTCACGCGGCCGTTTGACGGGGCCGTTTCGTTGGGGCCGTTTTGTCGGGGGTCGATTTGTCGAAGGCCCTTTGTCGTTAACCGTTTTATCGCGGGCCGTTTTGTCGGGCCGTTTCGTGCGGGCCGTATTGTCGGGGCCGTTTTGTCGGGGCCGTTTTGTCCGGGTCGTTTTGTCCAGGACCGTTTTGACGGGGTACCCTGCAGGCGCCTCCAAATGTCCAATAAAAATAAAACTTTTAATTGTTTTTACTGCTGGCGCCATCTGTCGAATGAAACAATAACTATTAATTGGTTTTACTGGTTACGCCATCTGTCGATTGAAATAAAACTATAAATTGTTTTTACTGGTGACGCCATCTGTCGAATGAAACTATAACAATTAGCGGTTTTTACTGGTGGCGCCATCTGTTGAATGAAGATAAAACTATAAATTGTTTTTGCTGGTGGCGCCATCTGTCGAATGAAAGTAAAACTTCTAATTGTTTTCACTGCTGGCGCCATCTATGGAATGAAACTAAAACTTTTAATTGTTTGTACTGCTGGCGGCATCTGTTGAATAAAACTATAACTTTAAATTGTTTTTACTGGTGGCGCCATCTGTTGAATAAAACTATAACTTTTAAATTTTTTTATTGGTGGCGCTATATGTTGAATGAAAATAAAACTTTTATTTGTTTTTACTGCTGGCGCCATGTGTCGAATGAAAATAAAACTGTTCACTCTTTACTGCAGGCGGATGGCACAACTAAACGGCTCCGATAAAACGGCCCCAATAAAACGACCTCCGACAAAACGACTTAAGATTAAAAATAGTCACACTTAAAAATTTTGGCCAAAAAAAAGAAAAAAGGTTATCACATCAAAATTTTGGCAAAATAATCTAAAAAGGTCACATAAAAATTGAGATTTTTCATATTTCTGCCCTCTCCCCCCCCCCCCACTTAGAAAACCTTCCTCGTCAGAACCCCACAAAATATTCCAAAGTCGGCGCTTATGCAAAACAGATCATAAAGTCAAAAAACAACATACCCTGATCCCTCGCCAGCGCCACCTGTACACAAGCAGCACAACTGTCAGCGATATAAAGATGATCAGGAAGACTGTGGTCCAGGCAAGGATGATGTAGCTTCTTGCATTGTACGAGAGATTCCAAACATAGTCACGATTGGTCTCTTCATGAGAAGTCACATCAGCAACAGTCGCAGCATTTGACATCTCAGAGTTAGTTTCAAAGAATGATCAAGTTGGTATTATAACTTATGATTCAGATTAAAAAGTTTCAAGCTTATGATTTATATTACAAGATTGTGCACAATCTTGTGTCTTGAATGAGCCAATTCAGTCATATTATTGCCAAAGTGAAATTTGGTTATTGCAATTGCATCGCTTTAGTTTAATAAATATGCAATAACTTTGTTATTATTTGTAAGTTAAACTACGTCACTACACTTTGTATTTAGTGATAATATAATTCTAGGCTCATTTTACTATATTATAGAAACACATTAAACCAAAAGTTAGGCCTATTCTAAAATGTTTACTGATATAAATTATAAATCTTAAAATATTTCAAAAATTAAAGCAGCTATTTTAATTTGTTAATTCTTATGTTATAAACTATTTACTGTCATCAGTTTAACTTTTCGAAAGCGTGAAATCGATGAATTTGAGTGCGTTTAAAAATCTATGCAATCAGGGGCCTTGCCCCCTCTCCCAGAGTAAATAGTTTCAAATAAAAAATGTAAACATTGAAAATGGATTTATTGTTTTCATGTTATATCAGGCAAATAAAAGCAAAATATGGACAAAGTTTTGATTAATATCAATAATATAAGTTAAATTTAGCTATTTTATTATTTAATTATGTGTAAAATTGTTATTTATAAAGAAATTAGAATTTAAATGTTTTATTTTAAATATGACAGAAAGATGATGTAAACTGATAAAAGCGATAAGATTGTATAGTTTTTCTTGATGAGTTACTTTCTATTCACTTTAGATAATAAATCTCAACTTTAGTCTCATCCTAATCAATTGGATTTATTATTACTTTATAATGAAATCAAAATTGTTTCATTATATCTGTAAAATTACTTGATTTTAAATTTAATTTCCAATTTTTGCATCCCCTAGGACGATTGGGATATGGATGCCTGCCCTTATATTTTCCTGCATCATCTGTGTACCTATCGCCTTCATTCTCTTCTATTTACTTAGCGTGTGGATCAAATGGAATGTTCCGCGGATACCAAGGGACGTGGACTGGGGAACAATGGCGGGGGATAAGCCAATCAAAATCGTGGGATTCTTTCATCCATATTGCAATGCAGGAGGGGGAGGGGAAAGGGTTTTATGGGTCGCAATTCGTTCATTACAAAGAAAGTGAGTTAAATATTATTTATGTATCATTGTTATTTTATTACACTGTTAAACTTTTACTTATTTCATACAAATATCATAAATCTCTATATACTGCTTATATACACATATCAAGCATTTACATTTCAATGTATGCAACATTTTGTATTATATTTTGTTTTTCACTAAACCTGCATTACTGTTTACACTACACTACTGCTACACTAAACTACATTTCAGATACTCACACCTACGTTTTATCGTATACACCGGCGACACCGACATCAAACCCCATGACATCCTCCGCACCGCCCACGATAGATTCAATATTTCCCTTCCCCACCCCTCCCACGTCCACTTTATCTTTCTCACCCGGCGCCCCTGGGTAGAGGCCTGTCACTACCCCGTCTTTACCCTACTTGGTCAGAGTCTTGGGTCCCTGGTTCTGGGCTTTGAGGCCCTGACGCGTTGTGTGCCAGATGTTTTTATTGATTCGATGGGCTACGCTTTTGTGATGCCGTTATTTTGCTACGTCGGGGGGTGCAGTAGAGTTGCGTGCTACGTACACTATCCTACGATTAGTACGGATATGTTAGAGAGGGTTGCGTCGCGTAGTAGTGCGCATAATAACGCTTCATTTGTGGCAAGAAGTTCTGTGCTTAGTTGTGCTAAGTTGATTTACTACAGGTTAGTGTTTGCTGGTTGAAAAGTTTATTTTATTTTTTTTAAAGTCACTTTATTGCAGTGGAAGTCCAAACTTAAAGCCAAACTTAAATGAAACTAAAGATTTTAATAATGAAAATGAAGCCATTAGTTGTATTGCTGAATGATCGATTAATTGACAGATTTAATATGTACATAGTGTGATTGATTGATTGTTTGACTGACTGACTGACTGATTGATTGATTGATTGATTACAATCAGGTTATTTGCCTATGCCTATGGTATGGCTGGGAAGAGAGCTAATATTGTAATGGTCAACTCCACCTGGACTCTGGGCCACATCTCTAAACTTTGGAGGGGCCCAGAAATCCATATCGTCTACCCCCCCTGCGACGTAAAAGGGTTCCTAAAGATCCCTCTGGTTGAGAAGACAGGGGGATCTCAAAGTGTCGTGTCAGTGGCTCAGTTTCGTCCGGAAAAGGACCACCCCCTGCAGGTCATTTGGAAAAAAAAATTGAGGCGTTAATTTAGATTGGTTTAGGATTTAATTCTTTTTGTTCCAGAGAGAAAATAATATCTAAATTTGAATAGTTAAATAGAACTATAACTTCTTATTATTTATAGCGATAAAACGATTTATTTCAATTAGATTTCATCATTTGCGCGGTTTATCAAGAGAGTTCAAAATCGTGCCGATTACAAACTCATCCTTGTTGGAAGTTGTCGTAATGATGAAGATCGGTCAAGAGTCGATGACCTGAGACGTCTTGCCAGAGATCTGAAGGTGGAAGATGTGGTGGAATTTCGTCTGAATGTTCCGTTTGATGATCTCAGAGACTGTCTTGCCAAGGCTACCATAGGGTTGCATACCATGTGGAATGAACATTTCGGAATAGGTAATTGCGTAAATTTGCATGACCCTTGAAAAACGGACCAGACTATTCATTTTTTGGATTTTTTAATTACGGGTAGGATTGGAGTTAGGGTTAGTGTTAGGATTAGGGTTAAGTTTAGGGTTGATTGGTGTTAGGGTTATTAAATCAATTGACGGGGTTAATGTATTCGGGGCCATTTTATCGGGGTATAATTAAATTATTTTATTCAAGTATTATACTGATTTTATTTGAAATTTTTATTTAAACTATATGTTAGTTAAACTGTTGACTTGGTTAAACTGTTAACTTGGTTAAACTGTTAACTTGATTAAACTGTTAACTTGGTTAAACTGTTAACTTGGTTAAACTATTAACTTGGTTAAACTGTCTCTTGGTTAAACTGTTTTTGATTATTCTGGTTTTATTTATATACGTCTAAACATCACATTTTGATCTGCATTCCATTTTAAAACTTAACATTACTATCGTATTAATAACATTATTTGAATTTTATTACAATTAAACTTTAGTAAAATTGCATTACAATATTTCTACTGGATCAAACTTTAATTTCTATTATTGCTAACAGCCCAGTAATTTATTTCAGGTGTTGTTGAATGCATGGCTGCTGGCACCCTAATGCTGGCCCACGACTCCGGGGGCCCTAAGCTAGATATCCTTCAGGCCTACGACGGTCAGCCCACAGGCTACTTGGCCAGCGATGAGTCATCGTACGCTGCGGCAATGACGGATATCTTTGGTCTGGGAGAGAACGAGAGAATGAAGATAAGGAAGAACGCGAGGGAATCAGTCGGGAGGTTCAGTGATGAAGAGTTTGAGAGGAACTTTGTGGATGTTATGAGTCAACTTTTTAGTTCATCTAGTTGATGTTGTCAGTAATTTATATATAAATGTAGGTGGTAATTTGGTAATGGCAAAATTTGTTTCAGTTTGAAATAATAAATTTTTAATACATTGTTTCATTGATAGTCAGTGATCAGAAGGTAGTGGAAGATTGATTATAACTGATTTGTAAAAGAATAATTAGAATGATCTAATATAATGATGTAATATGACATAATAATAATGATTAATTTTGTTACCAATTTCTGGCTAAAACTATGAATCACACCAATACCAATATATTATATTACTGTTTAAATGTTACATTACGTTAAGAATGTATTTCATTGTTATTATCGCTAGTGTTATTAGCAATATTAAAAGCCTTCACTTCATTACAAGATTAGTATACTAATCTATACAATATTAACGTATTAACTTACTACAATGCAAGCTGATAATATTAAGTATATTAAACATATTTACTGCTATCTGTTTAGGTTAAGGCACAATATATAATAATTTCAATATTAACACCAATAATGATTTCAATGGTGATGGGGGGGTTAACCGTGGGATCCCAAGAAATGATTCTGTTAGTTGCGCATATTTTTCTGAACGTTAAAAAATATATCACAATTTATAAAGTACAGATTTGATTCAAATGTTAAATATAACATTTTATATAAGTACAACATTTTAAATAAAACTATACTCTAAAATTAAATTTTTCTATCCCCCTTCCACCCCCTTTCAGAATTTTTCACAATCCCCCCTGATTTAATCAAATTATGTTTCAACCCAACCATCTTATCTTAATCTACACTTGCTTCCTTACCATCCATCCCAAAATACATCCTAAATATTTCCCCCAACCCTAACCCTTGTAAAAACTGATACAACAGCCCCATATCTGCATGGGCCCCATGCCCCTTCACCTGTCTCATAACAAAATTCTTTTCTTCAAACTTTTCAAACTTTCTTTTTTCCGCCCAAAAACTTTCATCGCAATTTTCAAAATCAAAATCTTCTCGATGCCGCAAACAGATTCGCTGCCACGTTAGAGCTCTGACGCGCTTCCAGAATTCCTCCACGTTATCCCTTTCCCCTTCGACGCAAACAATCCCTGGTTTCCCAACGACGCTAAATCCCGTCAGATCTAATTCCCTCGCGGTGTCGATTAACGTCTTCCGTTTTGTAGTATTATAAATATGATGCGAATAAATCCAAAGTCTGGTAAAAACTACTTTTTTCGGGACTATTTTCTGCGGCGGAAGGACACCGATGTCTTGGATGTATTCATCCGCAGTGTTGATGATCCAAGTGATGATGTCATGAAGGAAGGGTTGAGTGTCACGATGCACGCGTTGAAGCATGACGTGGAGGGATTCGGTGAAGCGTGAATGTTGAACGCGTGACCAGGTGCCTCTTGCGCTGATGCGCGGGGCATCTCGGGGGTAAGAACTTGGAAGAAGTATCATGACTTCAACTTGATTCTATATAGAAAATATATTTTAATATTTAGCCGTTTAATGCATATTTAAGGCATTTCAAACATTTATATTATTTAATGGTTAAAGTAATTTAAACTAATTTATTATATAATAAATATACAATTGTACAGATGTACAAATTAGAAATGTAGTATGTGAAATATATTGCAATTTAGAAATGTATTATATCTAAATGTATTATATCTAAATGTATTATATCTAAATGTATTTATATATGTGATTTGGAAGTAATAAAAAAACTTATTACATGATATATTCGTCAACTTCGTCCTTCCCTTGAGAGAAATTCTGCTGTTATTCTTGCTAATGCTATTGTCTCTTCTAAACTTGACTACTGTATTCTCTTCTTTATAATCTTCCTAACTCTTCTATTAATCGCCTGCAATTGGTTCAAAATTCTTTAGCTAGAGTTGTTGTCTCTAATGTCAAAAGGTCCTATCATATC
>JAQIXG010000447.1:0-32861 GCA_034700105.1 Oconnorella tubifera
AAGCTATATGTACCGTATATAAGAGCTATCCAGAATCTGGCAACCGAATACTTGAAGCAATTTTGAAAAAGAAGCTAATATGCTAATATACAATTTTATCAAACAATATTTCAGTCATTTGCATTATTTAAAGAATTACAGCAGCTATTTAAATTTTGAACTTACAGAGCAAAAATGTATAATTCAAAATAAAATTCAATTAAATAAAAGTATCTTTTATGAGCCAAAAAATAAATTACAATTTACTCAATAATGTAATTTCAGCGCTTCACAAATTTACCATAAAATAAACTGATAGTAAGAAAGCAATACGACTGAAGATAGAGATTATGATATGAAAGGAAACTACGCAAATGCACATATACCGCAAGAAAGTAGCTAATATAAATAACATCAGGCAAACAAAGATCACGAAATAAATGCCCAACACCTTGAAACAAATCCTATTGCTGTAATCATTACTAAACTATATCACCATAATGATTACGGTACTAAATTTTATCACCATCACCGCAGCATCGTAAAACGGAATTGCCATTACATAGAGATAGTAAAAAAAATGCAAGATTACTTATGTTAAACCTAATCATAATAACTTCATAGATATAAAAAACGACCGCGAAGTTGTATCAAAGACCCGTAGTAAGAGCGATAAAATGAAATCTAACTCATTAGAAAAAAGACCAAATAAACTGCTACGAATATATTTCATCATACATAAAGCGTTTAGATTTTGAAGCCTATATAAATTAATTCATATTTTTGCTAAATAAAATACATAATTCATAACAAATAAAGATCAGTAAGGACGATATGAAACTATTCATTGTTTGAAAATAATAAGACTGTGTTGAACAACACTGAAATAATACTGCATTAAATTTACCATATTAAGCATATTTAATATATAGCGACATAACTTCGTTTTTTACATGAGAATGTGAAACAAAATTCAGACTGCAAGATATCAAATAATGCCAAATATCTTCTCTCGCTCACACACACACGCACAAACATATAAACGCACACATACATACATACCTCTGCTACACACACACACAAACACACACACACGCATCCACCCCACACCACCCCCTTTACCTTTATCAGAGCTCAGATCCTTCCTTCCCAGATCTACCTCATCTGGACTCCCCACACCACATCCCACCGGAACCACTACCGTTCTAATCACCTTCCTCTTCACCGGTGTTCCATCTTCCATCTCTTCATCGTATTCTTCAACCTTGACCTTAGTCTCAAGGTCATCCCTTCCGTCTATATCTCCTATACCCAGTGGAAGTTCCAGTATCGTCTCTTCAATTTCCACCTGGATCAGCTGATCCATCGTCTTCCAGTCCGTCTCCACGCCATCAATCAATGTCACCAATGTCGTTGGCCGGATGAAATTGCGCGTGATCTTCTGTATCTGCTGCGTGGTGCCGTCATCCAGTGTTCGTTCGTCTTCGTCTAATTCTATCTTTAACTCGATCTCTCCTTCTATAGTCTCGCTGGAAACAATCGACTGGGACGATATTGTATTGGTGGCGCAAAGAGGAAGATCAAAGCTGGACTCATCACGTTCTACAGCAATGTCGCTTTCTGGATGAATCGCGTCATCTCTAAACGTCATCTCACTGCGTTCCACCCAGTCCTCGAACGATGTATCCATGTACGGAGGTTTAGTGGACTGCGGAATATCAACGTGGATGGTTGTGGAATCTGAAAGCGGATCTAATTCGGACTGTAGTTCGATATCGGATTGCGTGTGGAGATCATAAGGATCTGAGGTATCGATATCATGTTGGGTATCAATATCGGATACTAAAAGTGGATTAGATACTAATTGTGTATCAGACAATGGGGAACTATTGACATCAGGTATCACTGGTGTATCGGCATCATAAGTATCAATACGTGATACAAGATGTGAGTTAATATCAGATGCAGGTTGTGTATCAATATCATATTGAGTATCAATGTTTGCTGCGGGATTCAACGCAATATCAACATCGGGTATTAATCGCAAATCAGTATCACATTGTAAATCAGCATCAGGTTGTGTATCAAAGCGCTGCCTATCATCTGGATCCAATCTAATATCAATATCCAGTTCATTAATATCAAAGACGCGTTGTTCATCATCAATATCATCCCTGCAATCTGTGGCTAAATGAAATGCAGTAACAGTAGGAGTGGCATCTACATCCACGTTATCATCACTGATACCCTTTGTCACTAATTCAATGTTCTCAGAAAAAGGTTGTTCAATTTGAGAAACAAGAGGTTCTGACCTAAGAATATCAGGTTGTTGTGACGCTTCAATGACATCATTATCATCATGTATGACATCATAAGATTTTAAAGCAGCCGAATCAATCACGGTTGATTGGAGATCAGAAATAACCGGCAGAGTCCCCGGTTTCAATTTCTCAAAATCTTTGCTTGATTCATAATAGTTAGACAATTTGCTTGCGTCTACATTTTCGTCATGCAATGGTGATCTATCGTAACGCGTTTCTAATTTATCAAATGATTCTATTTGAGAAAAGCTTGTTTCGTAATTCTCAGATTCTGGTAGTTGACTGCTTGTAATTTCATCCGTTTGTTTATCATCGAATGCTTGAATGTCATTATCTTTCTTACGTATTTCTTCTTGAATATCATCATCAGGCAATTGAGATCCATCGATTAATTCCTCCCTGAGTATCTCCTGATGCTCCTCAATCGATTCATCTTGCTTTTTTAACGCAGAAGATTCAACATTCTCTTCTTCTGTTACGTTCTTATCTATCACTTGAGGCAGTAATTTGTTTTCATTTGTCTGATCGCTTAACTCCGGCTGAATAACCACATCATCTAAATGATCTGTTTTCTTGCAAGCTATGTCAACCTTCCATGACTCAACATCATTATTATCTAAATCAGCATCATCCATCAACTTTGTGTCTGGTACTACCAAAGGACAAGCCATTTCCACATCATATTTCCTCTGCTCGGCGTCTAAATCATACCATTGCTGGGGATCACTGCTCGCTCCAACGGCATACATCTCATCACATTCGGACGTCGAAGGCAAAACAAAGCCATCAGCTAGAAGTCCAGAGTCTTCTTGTGAAACAGAAATTTTTATAGGATCATAAAATGCGCCCTCAACCGTAATAACATCTTCATTACTATTTGGAACTAAGTTAACATCATCAGAAACTTGTGAAAAACCAGCAATTTTAGAAACTAGTTGCGGGTTAGTTAAAACCTCTCTGGTTACCGACTGATCCTCCACCAAATCTGTATTTTCTAAATTATCGCTAACTGATAACTTAGAAATACTATAATCATCGGTTTTAGATGATGCGTTCTGTATTTCATAAAATGGCTGAACATCGCGCGAAGATAAAACGTTAGATGTAATATTTTCTTCCTTTGGAGTTGGTTTACTTGAGACTGGATGTTGTTTAGGAGAGTCATCCATAATGGATTGAGATCCATTGTGAGGTGAAACTGTGATTGGACTCAGTGGCTCTGTGTGTGCTGTTTCTGATATACAGAAACAACGGATTTTGTGGAATATTTCAAATTAACTACAACTAATAATTTATGCGAGAAATAACTTCGTAAATTCGTAAATTGACAATAAAACCAAAGATTTGACAATAATTTTAGTCTGTTATTTCATAGTATACGAATACTTATTTGAGAATATTTTAATAAGCTAAAAATAGGACTTTTTTAGGGTTAAGTTCGCAAAATATTGCATCGTTTGAAAGTACGAGTGATTCAGTGATTAGCCCTGCATTGCCAATATTTAGTCGATATTCACAGATTGCAATAATAAGCCATGCAATGCAGATAGAATAAATAAATACCATGCAGTGTTAATCTTTTAATTATTGTAATAATTAGATGTTTTTGGTTAAGTAAATTCAATGCAGGTCAAATTTATATTACAAAAACTTAAATAGGCTTCATGAAATTGAGGTATTTAGTAAACAAAGTTAGTCAATTTAAGCAAAATCTAGAACATGCTCGTCTCATAAAAAATTATACTTGTTAATTGAACTCAAATAACCTCCGATTCATTAATCTTAAATACATATTAAACTTATCAGTCCTATTCGATGTAATTTCAATGTAGAAAACATTTAAAAAAACTTAATAATAAAGCATAGGCGTCGTGATATAACAAAGCTGCAAGCTTGCCTAATGTGATTGCCTAATTAAAATAATGTTAATATTTAAATTGTAATGATAAGAGCAAGTGCTGTGAGCGGGCACATATAACATTGCATATTGTAAACAAGTTTAACTGAATGGAAATCAGCTTCAATATAAATTTAACAATATATAGATCAACATATCAAGCTTATATAATTTAATAATAACAGTAATTACTATTTTTAAAAAGTATCCTAACTCTCAATTTAAATAACTGATATACCCAGTAAAAGCAAAAATATAGATGCACGAAGAAAAATATATCAAATGATAACATTTGGCTTTATATTTGATTGACATCGAGCATTTACTTTCTACTTACAATTAAAAGATGCAATCATTTAATGAGAATTTCTTAAAAATTACACTGGAAGGTATAATAAAACTACCAATTAACTTCAAGATTATCATAACATCAGTCAAAACAGCTTAAATTAACGCATTATATTATATAAATATATAATTAATGTATTATATATTATAAACATACTCTGAAATTAAATATCAACATTACTTTTAAGTCAGTTAAATATTTACACAGAAAGTAGAAATACTTAACTGAGCTAACTGAAACCATACACTTGAAAATTGTACTAAAAAGAGTCATGGTCGTTAACAATTCCTATGTGCTATGATTAAAAAATCTCCTGAAATATAATATTAACCAACAAATGCCATTTTCTAATGTGGTAAATGCCATATTCTAAAGTAGTATGACGATTTAAAGATTATAAATTCATAGTAATATTTTAAAGCTAAACTTTAAACTCAAATTATAAAATCTAAGCAACATATTAAGTTAATTAAACAATATTATTAAACAAATAACTGTTCTGAAGTTACAGAGAAACAACTAACCAACCTAATGTATATGTTATAGCACAACACCAAAAACCAACCATTTTAAGAACAAAATGACATGAAAACTGATAAAATCAGGCAGCAAACAAAAAGTTAAACAAGGAAAACTATCAACAAAAGAACATCTTATTTGACTATTAGGATTAAAACTACTACGTGTTAATCAATTAGATGTTAAAATCAAATCAAATGAAGGAATATAAGCTGAAGATAAAGCAGGCAACACAGGGCTAGTCAGAATCGCATCAAATTCAAATTTAACAATTTTAAAAATAGTGATTGCAATTTGCATCCAGACTAAAATCTGATGTAAATTGTACAACTTGTAAATATAATCACAAAAAAGCATCGGAAGAGATAAAAAATGTAATATGAATTTTAAAAAAGCATATAATATTGAAAATAAATAAATCTGGTATTAAGCATAATTAATGCTTAATATACTAAATTAATTAAATGAAGATTAATTCAAGGCAGTAAAACTTAATTTTTTAATAAAATTTACTTTTATTAATAACTTGATTTTACAGCAATTAGATCGTACTATATTATGATAAATTTTAAAAATGAAAAAAATTAGTGATGAAATACATATTTAACCTTAAGTAATCATGCACTATAATATATTCAGCATAAATGAAAACTAAATGATTCTATAGTTACTTTTATGCATTAATACCAGCTAACTACAGTAACAAGATTCGTTTAAAGAATATTCTCTACAGTTTGAAAATGAAATAAATTCAATAAAGTACTAAATGGTTAAAATTTCATTTTCTGAATAGAACTAGTAGAAAGTACTGATCTACTTGATATAATTAGTATACACTGATAGAGTATAGACCTACCCATTATATCGTCTGACTGATGTTGCATTGCTTCAACTTCTGATTGACGTCTTGTTAGCTGCTCCATAAACTGAGCTTCATTGGCTGAGCAATAACAAAATGTAACTTAATTAGGAAATTCAATAATTATAATTTAATTATAATTCATTCAAGAGGAAATTATAGTTAATTCCTATTCAAGAAAAAGGAACTGCACTTTATTAACTAAGTTCAATAATACAAATTTCTATACAATTATTACAGTTAACATAAGGAAAGTCAATACTTGATTTTATTTTGTTTAAATATACAATAAACTAAAAGTATTAAAAAACATGTATTTGCATTATTACTTTTTAGACAAAAAAAGTAATAACAAAATATATATGCTATGTGAAGTATTAGTAATAGCTGATAACAAATGAATTTAATGAATATATAAATACTTTAAGTAACAATTCTTATACGAATATCCATTACCCTACAGAGAAAAATTGCAGTCCATGATCCATAAAATACAATTTAAAACAAAAATAAAATAGAATTTAAAACAATGATTTCAATTTCATTTTCATACTTCCTTCAAAAAACTGCCTTTTACTAAAAACATTAAATTCTAAAATTCATAAATCATAACCAAACACTTTATAAGTGATGACGCTTTTTTAAATTACAAGCAATAGTTGCCAAACTAAAATGATTAATCATAAAGAACAAACATAACCTTACTTTCAGCAAAGGATATAAAAGACACCAGTAAATTATGATAAAAAGCACGTTTCATGCCAACTAGTACTTGAAATTGAAAAAATATGCATAAATGATTTAATGCAATAGAAATATACGCAACCACTAAAAAAGAAATACTGAAAAAAGATACCATACAAAGCGGGTATATATGAGAGAGATACTGTACCTTTATTTGTTGCAGAAAGAGCACCCAGGTCTGTTGGTGTTGATGGGGGTGTTTTAGCTGCAAGATTATGAAAAATCACTTTATAATCGTGACCCGTCAAAAATGCCCCGACAAATCGGCCCCTACTAGTAATTCTTAGAGTTGGGATTAGGATTAGAGTTAAGACTGAAGTTAGGGTTAAGGCTAGGGTTAAGTTTAGGGTTAACTAGAGTTAATAAATGAATTGACGAGGTCATTTTTTTGGGTTAATGTTTTCGGAGCCGTTTTGTTGGGAATCCCTTTGTACCCTTTCAACTACACAAAAATGCTGTCATGCAGTTGAAATATAACTACAATGAAAAACTTCATTATTTAATTTTTATTTCATTATTACTCCAGATTTACGAGCATGCAGAAATTGAAAGATCAACATATCTTACATTAAACGAATTGAAATATCAAAATAAAGTTGCAATAAAACTACTGGAAATAAAATGACATAATATTATTAACGATCAAAAACGTAACAAACATTTCTAACAAATTATATCAAACTTATTTCTTTCACAACAAAATCGAAAAAAGGTTCTACCATATTTTGATAAACCTACGTTGCGGGAGAGGGGGGGGGTGTGGGGGTAATTCTAAAAAACTTAATATTAATTAATGATAACAAAACAAATTTAAACATTAAGGACAACGAGATCTAACTAAAGTCTAAAATAAATTACATTCGAAATAAAAAATTAACAAAGCAATATGAAATCGCAACCAAACAAATACTAGTATTTTGAATACCAAAAGATATACATCCCATATCATTCGAGGAAAGAAATGCTTCAATAAATAACCGATAACAATATCTATATATTAATCCGTTGCAAACCAACTAGATATGTTAACCCAACTCTATTATAATACAGCATGCTCCGTTATTAGTCAAGCATTCCATCTATACATGCTAGAGTACCTAATGATTTAGATTTTTCATAATGTTTTGAGTATTGAGTTTCTTGAATAGGTTCATTGTCAACTCTTAACTCTGGCTTCCCATCTGTTCAGTAATAATACATTTAAGCATCCCATTGTGCCCAGTTAATCTGACATTTCTAATTATAAGTTATTCACCATAACACAAACACTTTTTAATTTTTAATGTTTTTTCATTTTCAACCGAATTTTTATTTGCCATACTTGTTCAAACTATTAACTTTCTGCAAAATTAACTTTTATATTGCTTTTATAGTGTCAAATTGCATAGCTATATTCTGAATATTTAATAAAATTCAAGATTGTATTTATAAAAAATATTCTACAAATGATATTAAAATTATCCGAATACCTACATTTTAAGCTCAAAAAATTAAAACATTCAAAAACCTCTATACCTTAATACCACTAGCAATTATCGCAAAGTTTAGATCTAACTCAATAAAGTAAACTACTGTATTTTCACACCAAATCAAAGTTTCCTATCCTTGCAAAAAAGCTCCGCTAAAAAAAAGATATTTTTTCTATTAAATTGACCTCTATCGAGATGTTCCATTGCGACTTGTCTCTCCGTCACATCAGTGACTTCCTTCAATGTGTAGATACAACGCTGTATTATATCTTCTCTGCCTATCGTCTTTAGAGCTCGTTCTAATGCATTCCCAGTAGCGGCTTCTTTGTTCTTTTCAATCCAAAGATGAAGCATTACTAGAGCCTGAAAGATAAATTATTTACGATAATGTAGCTTTTATTTGTGATAATGCAATACAGCTAGGTTTTCGCAATAAAAATACATTTCTAAATCTTTATTTATAAAGAAGAGCAAAAATTAAACGTGATCAATAAAATAATATATTGGTAAAAATATATCATATTATATCAATAATTACAATATCAATAATATATCAGTAAATAAAATCAGTAAAAAATTAAATAATTAGATGTCTATAACCAAGAATAAATTATCTACAAAATGACATCATTACGTCATTTTGACAATTACTAAAAATACACAAAACACTTGCCATGAAACACCCCACCTCACATTTTACACTCCACATTTCATAATAAGTCACAACATAAAACTTTTTTCCAACCACTATTTGTCTTTTTTCCAACCACTATTTGTTACAAATAAAAAGATGAACTTTTTCCAAACCTGTTCCGTTACATATCCGTATTCTGATTGGATCTTAATGATTTCCTGTCTCGATATATTCAACTGTCTAGCAAGCAGTATCCAATCATCATCTAAATATTCCGCTATGTCTGTCAAACGCAACTCAGCCTTAGAAATACTCTCATCTTCAGGCACTAAACAAAACAAGTGATAATTAATAATTACATTATCATTATCTTAATATTATCTTAATGTGTAATTATCTTAATAAATCATTATCTTAATATAGAACTAACTTAACATATGATTATCTTAATATATCATTATCTTAATATATAATTCGATTGAGCTCTACTACTAACACGCACCCTATACCCAGCGAGCTATGTAATTGATAAAGTTTCAAACCCGCGCAACAATACTGCACAGCTAACCGGTAGCGCATATGACTCAAAATCAGAAGGTTGCGTGTTCAAATCATGTCAAAGTTAAATTTTTTTTAGATATAAAAATGAATATAAAGACTCACTATCGAGTCCCTGTAGAGCCTCTAGTTTAGCGTGCAATTCCGCTGCATTTTGAGCGACCGCCCCTCCCCCATTCTCCACCCTCCCCGCACCCTGGGGGAGGGTAATATTAAGCGTGCAGAGGGGGGTCTGACCCGGCTGCTGGCCCTGAGGCTCCGACATGAAAGCCAGGAAGCCAGAGGGATCTTGGTTCAAATCACGCACGCGTACATTCAGAGATTGACGGTTTTCTTTAAAAGCTCGGAAGTTAATGTACGGTTGTTTTTCTTTGTCTGATTTACGAACAGCAAGTAGATTACCGCCGCATTCTATATACTGCGGCATCCCTTCCAATACCTGTGTTGTAGAAATCATAACAAGTCTTGTCAGATATGATCTATATAGTTATTTATATTCACAACAGGATAGTAATCAACAATTTATTGTATTGAACTATAATATTGCAATACAGCATTAATCTGCAACAATAGTAGTCTATCTAACCATAAACAATAAAAACATTAGTTAATAAACAATAACTTCAATGCAGGATTAGCTACTTCATACATATATTACAGTAACACAATAAAATTAAATTAGATTTTACTGTATTTACTCAGCAGAATATAGTTTATCACATTTACTGAGCAAAATATCAAGACAGCGAAGCGAGTTTAATACAGTTTCAACCAGTAGCTTCAACCAGTTAAACTTTAGTAAGGAAACAAAACAAAACAAAGTTAAACTTATTAACAAAACAAACAAAACAACCATGCCGAACCTCAACGTCTCTACTTTTAGCAATCTCCACAAACTTCTCCTGCCCCTCCAGCGTCTTATCCATCTTATCGTCCGTCATACAGAACACTCTCAGTTGCCCATCCGCTGGGTCCCCTCTGCGTCTCGCAAACACAACAAAGTTTGCCATAAATGGCACCACGATAGCTGCCTCAAAGATCTCAGTCCCCAGCCGCACGGACTCCTTGTAACTCGTACAGTGGATCAACCAGAATCTGAAACAATCAATTAAATCAGAACTTAAAAACAAAATTATGACAAAAAATATCCTCTCTTAAGAGATTTAAATGCAACATGCCGCGATTAAATAGCAGTTAAGACTTGTTTATAATAAGACATAAATTTGTTTATAATATGACTGGAGAAACACACAGCGTGTGACAATATATCCACAAATTCTCAAAACTTGTTTTAGAGCATGAATAAATAACCCAATCATTGTGCGAGCGATACAACATAATATGTCATTGATATAACATTCAAATAACTATTCAATCGTCAGAAAACACCGATATAATTATATAATAACTGCTAATTTATTTATAAAAAAAATGTATAAAAAAGAAACTGATAGTAATTAACCTAGCAGACACGTTAGTCGTAAAAGACACGCAGTCGTTCATTAGAGTCAGAGGCGTGCTACCAGTTATGTCTTCCCAGTCAGTCGGCGCGTTAGCTCCTATACAGCGCGACAGCGAATGAGAAATATCACGAGTGAGAATGAGTTATAACGAAACAAAAATCTCACATAAATTGTTAAAGAAATATAATGCAAAGGAAAGAGGAAAATTCTTTAAATTAATATTAAATTAAACGAAGAGTAGACAGAGAGACGTAGCGATAAAATCATTTTTAATAAGTAGCAAAGCAAACGAGATAAAATAATATACAATATTAAATAAGTAATTTTATATTAAACTTCATGAAGAGTACGCAAGATTAAATCCGGCAAATGGAAAATAATGAACTTGAAGATTACCCGTAATGCTACAAAGTAAACGTAGTGTTGGCAGCCTATCACCGGGCTGTTTACCATGCAGAGCGTCCGGTAATGGTATAGTCACCGTGATTGGTCGATGAAACTTACGCCTGCGCGGTTCGATCGTTACGATTGGACTGACACCAACTCGTTCCCCGACGGTTTTTAACACCAGCGAATCAGGAACTGTATGAGCCTGCAAGAAAAATAAAAGCATAGATAAGTTTAACTCATTTTATAGATAAATATGAACTCATTTTGCATCTGTTTATAAACATTTAGATTCTCATACATATTATAAACATTAAACTTACGACTAAAAAAAAAGTACTAAAATGAATATTCGTTTCTCTGCCTAACCTGAAGTCCAACTTTGATGGCCTTTGTCAGGGCCCCAGCAGGGAACAGGGCCTGCACCTGGGGGTTGATAGTAGCCCTCAATAGCCCCCCATCTGTCCCAATTAGCCCCGTGTCCTGTCTGATACGAGTCACGAGAGCGAAGTATTTAGGAAAGTCTCCAGTTACTATACGAGTAATGCGTCTGTGATAGAGATCCTCTGCACTCTCTAGGTCTAAAATATATAACAAAAATATCGTCAACAAAAATTATAGCAAGAAATGGAAGTTTTAGTAAGAGCATGCAGAGAATAAAAGAAACTGATCAAACATATCAGTCGTGATCATGTATTTAAAAAAAGATAAATGTGACACTATATGTTTTATGCTAATGTGTCAGTACGTAATTAAAAAATTAAATAATGCACTCATACAAAAAGTGAATTACAGAGACAAATAAATCCATTTAGACACAGAAACTACGTAATTGATTTTATTTATTTTTTAAACGTCAATAAGACTGAATTAAAAATAACTTTGCATTAATTCGATTGATTTTCCGAGTCAAGAATAAGCCAGTATTTTTACAGGCTAGCATATATCTTTTATTTCAAAATCTTATCTCCATTTTTCTCAATTTCAATCTTTCAAAAAACATCTATAACTTTCTATTTTCTTTCTAAGTAAAATAGTCTTTTAAAAGACTATTTCTGATACGATATTATCACAAAGGAGTAAATCACTGATTGAAATACACAGGATCACGACTGACATGCAAGTGTACAGATCGTACAAGCAAAATAAGCAATGATATTACAACTGCACGCATACATGCTTGAGTACTATTGAATGATTAACAAAGTAGACAACAAGCGCAATGTCATAAACATACAAATATTAAAAAATATCAGAGAATTAAACCAACTAACCAATTATTTCAACTGAATAAAAATACTTAATATTGTACGGTAATAAGAAGTATAAAACTTATAGATTCATTAATTGAAGTAACAAAAATTTGATGATAATTAATTACGAGTTAATAATTAATAATTCAGGCAAACTTATAAATTAATAAAGATAAAATACATAAAGTTTGATATTACCAGTACTGATATTAATTACAGAAATTTGATAAAATAAAAAAAAGTTCTACGTATTAAACAGGGAACTTACACATCACGAATACAATAAACTAAACAACGTAAAATAGTTAAAATAAAAAATAAATATAAAACATCCAACTTTAAATCATGTTGTCTTAACTATACATGCATTGAATCAACATAAATTTAAAAAAACTCGAATTCAACTACAATTATAATTATAATTATAATTATTAAATAAAAATAAGACTAACCGATATTGAAAAAAGAACAGTAACTAATAAAAATCATTAAATTAATTACAAATAACATCCGATAAAATATTCTGAAAGTAACTAATAACTACAGGATCAACACGCAACAAAAAATATATTCAAAACTTTGAAATTAATCCATGCAAATAATCAATATTATATCAAAATGATTATAACATTAATCTACAGGTACAATTAAAGCTTTCTAACTGGATTAAACTATAAAATTATAATGACTATCTACAGGATATTGATAAAGCCATGCTGATACTGAATGCCCTATCTATTTACTTATCTATTTATCTATCTCTCTATCTATCTATCTATGGGATTAATTCAAAGCTTTATTGGTTCAAGCCATGCCAAGAATAAAATGGCCCGTTTTAGTCTGATGTCATCTTCTAGACTTGACCTTGGCCTTAGGAACTTAATCACCTTCACCTTCAAAGCTGCCGCACAATGTCCTCTGTATGGTGTCCACCGTAGCGAGATCCAGATGCTCCTTCCAAGTCTGTCCGTCATCACTGCGCAGCACCGTGATCTCGCGCTCAAGTCCACGCATTGATCCAAAGTGTGGGACTTCCAACACAACAGGTCTGGGGTAGAAATAGCATCAATCATATATCATAAGGTTTAACATCTGGATTAATGTATTATATGAACGACGTCTCAAACGTAGCTGTCAATTTAAACGTCTTACTAAAGGGTGCAGCTAGTTAGAAAAAATAGGAGCTATCCGGGATTCGAACTAGGACCTATCGATTTCGAATCCAGCTCTCTAACCACTTCTCTTACTTGCCTTAACCCATCAGTTCACTTGATTATCAGTCGAGTAAATCTGACTAAATTCACTTAGTTCATTAATTCATCAACAGCTTTTAATTCAATTTTTAACAAATTTTAAGAAACTTTCTTATATTTAAACTAACCCCAAAAACTTGGCCCCCGCTGGTCCCATAACAAGGACCCTACTGGCCAGGGCTTCCCCCTCCATGAGAGGGGGCTGCAGGGGCAGCTTCTCCTTCTTGACCAGCTTGCAGGTGACCCTGGTGGGCATAGAGGCTCTACCAGGGGGCACGATGATCCTGATGCCAGAATGACGACTGCCACGCATAGCACCTCCCCGGGCATCCACGACAAATGACACGAGAAAACTGTCAGAATAATGACACATATGTATAAGCAACACAAGCGACATAATAATGACACATTTATAAACAACTTTGTATATATATAAGTATTTGAGAATTGACTTTGACATTTCAATAAACATCTAGAGATAATAAAACAAATTTATTAAACAAATTTAAACAAAAACTAGAAAATTTTCAAATCATTTCATTACAACATCGGACGATACCAATAAAATGATGACTATAAATAAAATCATACGTACATTACAATGACAATAACGATATGATAATAACAAACACATAATGAAATACAGAAAACAAAATCAAAAATACTAAATACTAAAATACTAAAAACACATTTTAGAACATATACACCGAACAAAAATATCCTACCCTGAATAAATCGGCTGTCTACTTAACGTAACATTATCCGGATCAAAACTACTCGTATATGACACCCCGCTGTACGTAGATCCAAACATCCTAGAGTCTGTCTCAGACATATTAGACTTGTACACGCCCATGCCTGGCACACCCAGATTATCCACCAGGGCGGGGGTCAAACTATCGTACTTGTACTCTCCGCTTTTGGCGTAGTCTGGAGTGGTGGCCACGGAGTCAAAACGGTACTCCGCGGAGCCCTTCAGATGGTCGGGGGTGGCGGAAAGCTCGTGACGACGATCGGGAGATTTGATCAGTTCTTGGATTGAAGGTTCAGTTTGGTGGCCATTTACCTGTAGATTTATTTAAAAGAAGAGATTGTAGAATGATGGCAATTTAGAAAAGTAGAAGTACAGCAAGTTTATATAGAAAATGTTTAAACAGTTTATAGATTATTTCAAGTTTCCGCATTTCAAGCGTTTTTGACAAAATATTATTAATAATTTCGCATAGAACTTTATCTCAATAACAAGTAAAAATTTTAAGCTCAATACTTGTGAGAAAGTTTATGTGATTCTATGTGAAAAAATGATAATTACAGTTCTCTGTACATTTTATGACATGTAATTAATTTACTTAATATAATTACTAATTTTTAAAGCTTTTAAGTCAAGAAATAAAAATAAATAATATGCTAATTAAAAAGCATAAAAATAAACATTTTATTCTGCTTGAATTGAATAGTGTTGTAATATAAGAACTGTAAAGAAGAAAATAAATTATTGGAGTATAAAGTTGCGTGCAAACAAAGAGTATATACTCATGCAGTTATTAGTGAACAACAGAAACTGATTCTAAATACTACAAAAAACTATAACGCAAACAAAACTGATTTCATGCAAAAAACGCAACTCATAGAAAGAGTATAAACACAATGAGAGTTAAAAAAAGAGATAATTTTAAACTATTTAAGAAAGATTAGGCTAGTTAAAATAACAGATAAAACTGCCTATTAATTTCAACTTTGTTAAATTTCATATCCAAAGTAAAAAACAACAGTCTCCAGTAATCCATGATATTCTATTTTTCGCGTAAAAATCCCAATAATTTCTCACCCCTTCACAAATACAAACCTTTGGCACATCCTTCACTCTCACTTCCACTTCTTGTTCTAACTCCCTCACCGCCCCCTCCGCATCTCTCCCCACCCCACCCCTCTCTCCTGCCCACTCCCCTACGTCTCCATCCAAATTAGTCTCCATCAAGTCAACCCTAAACTGCTCCTTATTCTTATTCTTCTTCTTCTTTTCTTTCTCCATTCCCTTCCCTACCATTGTTATCGTCGTCGTCTCTTCAAAGAATTTCTGTATCGTCGAGTCTTCCTTATCTACGTAATCTTTTCTTTGTTCGGTTGCGTAACGCGGGTGACGCGTCGGCTTCGTGTCGATTTCATCGTCGTAATCGTTATCATCTTTTTCTCTAGAAAGATACTCACCACTGGGTGCAGCACCGGAGTAATTAGCGCCGAGAGAATCGACATGGATATCGGTGTCATGCGTGCGTATGAAGTCATCTTCGGTAGGTTGATAGGTCGCTAGTGTTGATAGGTCGCTATCACGGGGGAGAGTGGAGCCGTCGCTATTGCGATCAAATGCGAAGGAATCGTGACCCTATTTCGTGTCATAATATAGCGTGATATAAACGACAGCAGAAAAACGCAGTATTTGTTGGGAATATCGCAATGAAATTGCAAGAAATAATAAAACTGAAAAAACGCGCAAGAAAGAAAATGATAAGAGAAAATACATAATGATTTTAAAATTAGAAAAAATGTTTAATGCAAAAGTCAGAACACTAGACACTGAGAAATTAAAGAGGTGAAATAAAAATTACTATTATAGAATTTAAATATACATGAACATTTATTTATAAACGATAAAACTGAAGAGCAATGTTTTCAAAAATGCAAATGTAACTCGTAATACAATTGACACCATGCGCGTTTAGTAAACTAGAGTAATACGTATGATGATAAACGCATAGCCGCATTTATCATCGTACATTTGATCTACTACATCATGCAAAACATTCGTAACTTCTATTTAAACTTTACCATCAAACGAAATGATAAAGTTTAACTAACACTATTACGCAAAAATAACTAAAACATTTTAATTTTTAAAAGAGATACTATAATTAGGACAAATCTCGAGAATTCTTTAAAATGTCAACTTTAAAAAATATCATATTCTAAACGATGAACAAAATTATATAAAACAATATTCATCCAATTCATCATCAAGCCGTCATTTTATATTTTAAATGAAAATAACATCCGAAAATTTCAACCAATATCAATTTAGAATTTAAGCCCAAAATGATCAAATGTCATTCATTTCATAACGCATTTCTTGAGAGCCGTCTAAAATACACCGAACTTGACAAGAGACAACATTTTTCTAACATCAAACCATGCTACGTAATAAAACAAAGAAGAGAAAGAGATCAGTCTAGTTTCACTCATCACCTTAGTCGGCCCAGTGGGTGTAGTTTCATCACGAAGTCCTCTCAGATCATCCCCTGGTGTCAGGTACTGGTACGACTGATCCGCCAAATGCGTCTCCTCAGCTGTAACACACCAAATCTTCTATTTATCTGAACCCTTTCCAATGTCTCTATTATATTTTCGACTATTTTGCAACATTTAGTGAAATTTCAGCCATTCAGCAATGACTAATAAACTCCTCATTAATTTTATCCCATATCTGTCTAATTCCAAAAATTGCTCTCAATATTTGGCGGAGCATATGTGATTTTTAATTCAAATTAAAGACGAATATTCACTCCGTAATACCATTATCATTATAATTATTCATTTTGTGAAAAATTAAATTTCACTTAAATTTAGACGTTTTCTTCGATATATTTTCAACGTTAAATCACCTCGAGTTTGCATAAAAAATGACCATGAAAAACAAAAAGAATAGAAGATAAAAATATAAAAAAAAAATAAAATCGTACGTTCATCATCTTCGTCCTCATCAGACATGGCCGCCTCTTGCATCATCTCCGGTGACATCACTTTGTATTTCTCATCCGATGTCGTGACAACCGTTACCTGGGTGATCTGTTTGAGTATCTCGACGACGGATATGAACCCGAGACGTTGTGAGATAGACAGAGGGGTTTGACCGGTCTAGAGATAATAATGGTCAAAGAAAATGGTCAAACAAAATGGTCAAATAACATGGTCAAAGAAAATGATCAAACAAATTATCAAATAACATGGTTAAACAAAAGATAACTAAGAATCGTATTAACAACACTTTTATTGTTTATTTATTTCTTGATACTACTTGTCTTTAAATATCTCAAAACACCGAAGCGATTTATTTTCTGGCACTGATGCAATTGAGTAACATCAAAGCATGCAATTTATGCATTTATCAAAAGCATAACAAAAATATATTTTATTAAATAATAGAAAAGAATGTAAATGAAATACAGTAAATCAATAGCAATTTAGATAATTTAGCATTTAGAAACTAACGAGCAAGAAATCAATCGTTATGACTTACAGTAGTGAGTGCATTAGGGTCAGCTTTATAACGCAGCAACAGATTGATGACCAGCACATGGCCTTGTTGAGCCGCTTGATGCAGGGGAGTGTAACCAGCCTTTAATTTAATTCAATAATCCAGTCAATGTATTAATAAAATAACTCAATCTTTACTTAAATTTCAAAAATATCACCAATTCAACCACTAAGTATTATGAAACAAAGTTACATAATATCGATACAAATGCAGTTATAATTACTGGCAATGATAGAATCATACATCACCAACAATCCATAAGAAGAAACTGAAATCACGAGTTTAATGTTATAAATTTAACGTATAGAATCCAAGCGATGAGTAAACTAGCTAACGCGGTCCACAAATTATTAACCCCGTAAGGATTTAATACGCTAAAAGTATTGTTATATAATTTGAAAAGTAACTACACTACAGGTCTAATACTACGTATAGTACTTTAATAATGAATTGATGTAAATCCAATTGAAGAATTGAAATAAAAAATACAAGCATTAAATTGTTTCTATTCATCTGATTTAGAAATAAATGAGAATAAAGAATATGTCACCTTAGTTGTAGCGGATACAGATGCTCCGTGTTCCAAAAGAAATCTGATCATATTAATCATACCAAAGTGACAGGCTGTATGGAGGGGAGTATAACCAGCCTGCATGCAAATCAACATTTAGCACTTGTAATGTTAGTTAAAATATCATTTAAATCTACACAAAAAGTTATATAAAACATGACATAGAAATAAGAAATGAATAAAAACAACACTTGGTTACAGCATACAATGACTCATTAGATATCTGAATACATAACTGTACCTCCATAGGTTGCAACCCAATTATTTCTGGGTTGATATTGTATTATTATTATTGATATTGGGTTGATATTAGATAAAAATGCTGCAAGTAATTTTCATTATAAAACAAATTTGAGTATATTTAACTATTTACAAAATTGTTTGCAATATAGTACACTCTGGGCTTCAAAACCAAAGGACACGGGTTCAATTCCCAATGGTACAAAAAACTTATTTCTTTTCTTTTTGTATCCTTAGGTAAGGATTAGGTTTACGAATAACGCTATAATCAGACTTAAGATTATATTTACCTTAGCTTACAATTAAGATTACATTATGCAATCCTTGATTTTACATTCTTTTCATAACTATAAAAATCAATCCCAAAAATTCAAACTCCCACCTTTGTCTGAGGATCAATCTCAGATCTATACTTGACCAGGATCTCAGCGACGGGCACGTGATCCTCCTGAGCTGCCAGATGCATCGGTGTCAGACCGTTCTTTGCGCGACAGTTAACGGTAGCGCCGTTTTGTAACAACAACATCACCATCTCAACGTGACCTTCTTGGCTTGCAAGATGCAGCGGCGTAAAACCGTTCTAAAACGTACGATTCTTAACCGATAATTTTATTGTATAGTAATATTTCCTATGATAGAATCAATATCACAATTTTTTTTAATCCTTAATCAGTGCGATCAATTCTTACATTATATATAAGAAAATGCAACAGTTTTGTAATTTTCATTTTACAAATGAGCATTGAGACTACTACAAATCTAATGCAACTATTTTTGCGTGACCAGTTCAATCGGATTAATGAATTAACGAGGCCGATTTGCGGGGGGAATGTATTCAGGGCAGAATTGTCTGGGTGCCCTATTTTTTATACTCCTTGACATCAGAAAACTTGACAGCCTATAAAATTATAGAACAAAATATATAAAGAGTACCCTGGACTCAGCATCTGGTTTAGCCTTGTGTTGCAATAACGCCGTAGCTATTTCAAGTTCATCTTTCTTAGCCGCAATATGCAGTGGAGTGTAGCCATTCTATCACAAGTGAAATAAATAATTAAATCAAACAATATAATAACTCTGTCTAACAGTCAATGAATCAACAATAAATCAAACACAGTCATTCAATCAGTCAGTCAATATAAATCAAACAATCAATCAACCAATAAGCATTCAATAAATAAAACAGTTATTCAATCATCCAACCAACCAATCAACCAACCAATCAACCAACCAATCAACCAACCAATCAACCAACCAATCAAACGTACCTTAGCAGTAGCATGAGGACTAGCGCCCTTATCCAGCAGTAACTGTACCATTGGTATCTGATTATAATGCGTCGCAACATGCAGAGGAGTCAGTCCATTCTTGCCCTCTATGTTAGGGTCGGCTCCGTTCTTCATCAGGACCTCTGCTGCCCCCACTGTGCCATACTTGGCTGCTATGTGCAGGGGACTGAAACCTTTCTATAAGTAAAGACAAAACAACAGAAAATAAAGAAACGAAAAGAGAGCAAAATGTGTGTAATTTACAGCTGGAATTTACAGCTGAAATATATACAGATTTTCATTAGAAATACAACAAGTATAATGCCAAATAAGTATAGAATGACAAATATTTCTTATCAATATATGTATATATATAATTCTAATAAAGCAACATTATTAAAATTATTTGTATCCTATTGTATAGCTCACTGGAACATTAATATATGAAAATGAATCTACAAGTCTTTCTATACATATTAAACTGCATAAAAAAGATACAAAATCTATACAAAATCTAAGATACAAAATCTAAAAAAAAATAAACCAATAAAAGATACAAATTCTTTGTGAAAAACATTTCTCTGCATAAAATAATCCAAAATCATCCTTACCAGAGTTTTAACCTTAACATCAGCCCCGTTATCCAGCAGTATTTTAATAACGTCTTCGTGTCCTTCCTTTGCAGCAATATGCAATGGCGTGTAGAGCTCCTTGGTGGCTGCATCGTGATTAGCCTTGTGCGCTAGCAGTAGTTGGACTGCCTCAACGCTACCGTTACGTGAAGCGACGTGCAATGATGTCTGACCTTCCTGTATTGAAAGAGAATTTTAATCAAATTAAAAATTGAGCAATTTACGAAATTCTGTTTAATCTAAGAATATTTAAATGTTGCATGATATATAATTGTGATTAAACTGTATGTATTATCTTATGATATATATAGAATTAAACTATATGTATATAATATACATATTTATAACTAAATGATGTATACCTTATAAAATACATGCAACTACCCTATATGTGCACCTTATACCATACATATAACTAACCTACATATAAATATACAAATAATATGTAATCCTCATAACACATAAAGAAAACGATCCACCAGACCTTAGCTTGAGCGTCTACATGCGCCCCTTTATCCAGCAACAGTTTCATTGTCTCTATCTGATTGGCTCTCGTCGCTAAATGCAACGCCGTCTCTCCCCTCCCCGTGCTAGCGTTAGGGTCGCAACCTGACCTCAGCAAATAACTGACGATCTCGTTGTAGCCCATGAATGAGGCGACATGGAGGGGGGTCAACCCGGACTAAAAAGGGAGAAAAAAATACTGAAAATTAACATTAAAATTAGATTGCGTACAAATTTTGCATAATTGCGAAAATTTGACAGTTGATAAAAGTTTAAATTTTATGTGCAATTTCAGATAAATTAACGCAAAACTTATAGATTAACTAATTAACGCAACATAGTTCTATCGTAATTGCTATCCATTTGAACATTTCTTGAGCCGCAATATAAACTTATAAATAAGTTAAATTTAAAGTAAAAAAAATAAAGAATTAAGAAATAAATATTTTCAACAAAATTGAGAGAAATCATGATACCTCAGTAGTTGATCCAATGAACGCGCCGTATTGAAGAAGCAGTTCGATTACTTTGATTCGATTCTTTTTGCATGCAATATGCAGAGGCGTAAAACCATTCTATATCAACAAATAACACTATGTAAACAATACAAATAAACAAATAAATTGAAACAATAGTAAACATAATAGTACTACAAACAATAGTACACTGCAGTACACACAATAACACTACAAACAATAGCACACTATAGACAAAAACAAATAATGTGCAAGCAGTTCATTATTAATACAGATTTATTATAGTTGAACTCAAATTAATTAGTCGATTGAAATAAATAGTCAATATAGTTTTGTAACTAATCAATAGATGATGAAAATGGTGATGATATTATTACCAGTGCTCGTGCATTTACTTCACATTTTCTATCCAGCAGTAGTTTAGCCGTTGCAACATTGCCACAATGAGCTGCCACGTGCAGGGGAGTCAAGTAATCCTACACAAAAATTAAAACTTGTAGTATAATAGATATTTCTCAACAGTTAATAGCTTTAACAGTAATTATGTTTAAAGATGAGATAGGCGCCTCTATGTTAATTGTTATCTTTGCAGAAATTGCATTATATAATTAGCTTTGCAAATATCATAGCAATTATTACATCAGCGAATAAAATCGAATAAGTTTATCTGCTGTATTTCAAAATTCAAAAATATCATCGGCGTTTTATCAATTAATTCATTCTCTCAAATTCAGCATCTTTTTCTCATTAATCACTTTTTAATCTTCTTACATTCTGTCAACGGACATTTTATTCGCAATACTTCTATCAACTATTCTTTAAACTGTCTTTTCACTGTTATCGATTAAACTGCTTTGCATTTATTTATGCTACAGATTTTTTCCTAACCCTAACCCCAAATCCTAACCCCAACCCCTAAATCTAACCCTATATAAAACTGTTTTGTATTGTAAATAAAAAAATTTAATATTAAATGACTAGAACTTTCTGTGATAAAATAAAAGCGCTATTCTACCACTGTGACATCGTCTACTGGTGCCTTATGAAAGATGAGTATACGAGCGCAGTCCACATGGTCTCCCTGGGCCGCCATGTGAAGGGCCGTCAGACCATTGCGGGTCTTGGCTGAGACAGGGGACCCGCGCTCTAAAAGCAAGTCAACAACTAGGTCATGGCCACTACGGGCGGCGCAGTGAAGCGGGGTCAGTCCGTCCTGAAAAATAATGTAAAATAATACAATACAAAAATAACATATAAAAAAATAATATCAAAATATAAAGTACAAAAAACCTATAAAAAATAGCATATAACAAATAATATAAAAAAGTAAAAAACCCAAATAGCATGCAAAAATATTGTCTATAAGTTAGAAACAGTCACTAAAGTCACTAAAAGTTTGCTAACCCTAGTTTTGCAGTCCACAATAGCGTTGCTATCGAGAAGAAGAGCCACGACGTTCTTGCGTCCCCATTTACTGGCGACATGCAACGGATTTATGGAATTCTGAAACGAAAAACTAATATAAACTTAAACAAGTAGTGTCAAAGTCTATGGGAAATATCGATAAAATTACATCAAACTATCAAAACTAATTTCATAGAACAATACTTAATTGCAAAAAACGAGTCAAAGATTGCAATTAATTTAGCATGCATATATCAATCAATCGCCTAAAATCGCTTGAAATAGTTTACTGTGATTGTAAAAACACATATACCAGCAGTAATTTTGATATAATTCAAAGAAAAAAGTATGTTTTTAGATCGAAAACGGTGATATTTTTATATGACTACACGAATCGTACCCTGGCTTTAAAGTTGACATTTGCTCCTTTGTTGATTAAAAGTGTCGCCACTGAAATGTTGCCGTAATGCGACGCTATATGTAGTGGAGTGAAGCCGCTCTGAAAAACACGCCAAAATATAATCAATAGCAGAAAATTATAATTATAATTTATTAATAAATATTTAACAAATGTTCTGTACTGCAGCATTATCAAACCAGAGAATCTGATGTTTAACAACACGCAAACTATGTAATGCTAAAATTGCAGTAGAAATTAAAGAGAAATTAATTACAAAATTAATGCTAACTTACATTTAAATAATTAAATCAAACAACTGAAATATGATAAATTGTTCATTGAATTATTATATATTTTCTTTATTAAATGAATTACTCTCACTGGAAATAATACAAATTTAATTTTTGCAATTTTTGATCAATTTCAATGTAAAATTGCAACCTTGGTTGGTTCATTCACAATTCCACCAGTCTTAGCCGATTCTTCAGAATTTTGATCATTTTCCAGCAGTAGAGTGGCGGCCTATAGGATAGCATTTATAAAACAGATTAGGATTAATAACACTGATTTACACTGACTTACAAATATAACCTGTAGTTTCATAAATTGCAATAATTTAGGCAAAAATTAAGTTTATTAATTAAATCTGAATTTATCATATATTTTATTTATTGAATTAATATATATCATATTCATATATTAATTGCCTCTTTGATGTTAATTATACAGCATGATAATGAAACAATAACATATATATATATATAAAAGCCAGTATGCCAGCATGTCTGTCAATATTCAGTGAAGTGTCTTTGCAAATATAACCAGATCTGGTTTAGATTATTTTGAAGAGCAAATCCATCAAATTGTTAGAAGTAGAGACAGATATAACCAGGCAGACAGATAAACAGACAAATAGCAAGAAAGATAAGTCCATGAAAGTGTTAGAAGAGACGGACAGAGGGAAACAGACAGAGAAACAGACAAATATCCAGAAGGATAAGATAAATGGAAGCAGATAAAGTTGAAATGTGATGCCAGTTTTTGACCAACTTGTAGACTGATTGATAGTGTCAAGTATAAATAGAAACTTTATGTCTGCACTAATAGCCACCAGAGAGTAGAGAACCACTGGAGTCCAAGTACAGAAAGAGAAAGAGAGACAAGGTACAGTGAAAGTAGAGAACAGAATAAACTCATAACATTGGTAAATTAAAACAAAAAACTAAAATATAATGCAAGTAATATGGAGTTCAATATAATATATATTTGTAGCAACTGCTAGAAAATTGTAAGATTAACACTGTAATAAAAACCTTATTATAACTGCTTAGTTATTATGAATACCAATTATATTTATCAATTAAATATAGTTATTAAGAATATAAAATCAACAATCGTTTATCAGAAAGTTCCGATTTTGTCCAAATTGTGTCCAAATTGCAGCTACAAGTATAAAGCTACAAATTTATATACACTGCACATTATTGTAATTATTATCCACATTATCGAGTCACCCCTTACCTTCCATTAATTAATCATCCACCAAAAGTACACTTTATAAACAAAAAATATAAACCAAAAATGAACTTTAATCACTAATAAAATACTCTTGCACATCCCATGATTAACTAAAATTTAAAGTTGAAAGACAAAATGCAACTTTGTAAGTTAAAATAAGAGACAAACGTAACCTTAACGTCGTCTTTCTTTGCAGCGACATGTAGCGCGGAAAGTCTAACTTTTCCCTTGTTGCTGCTTTCCATCAGAACATTAACGACATCGCTGTGTCCCTGTTGTAGCGCGACAGCCATAGGAGTAAACCCGTCCTATTAAAATATCGTTAAAATGCCATAATTGTGAACCCGTCCTATTAAAATAATATTAAAATGCCACAACTGTCAACCCGTCTTATTAAGATTACACTAAAAATGCTATTTTAATATGAACCTGTCTTATCAAAATAATGTTAAAATGCTCCAATTGTGAACACTCTTACCAAAATAACATTATAAAAGCTATACATCCATTAACATTGAAAACTTTGCACCAATTTTTCACCTAATTTTCTTTTAAAAGCATAAAATTATAACCGAAGAACATTAAATCAGCTTTACCTTCAACAGCTACACATTACTAACTGTCTATCCTTCATAATTTTTAATAATAATATTTTAATAAATAAGTATTAATAAGACAGTTTTCAAAGCTCTATAAAAAAGAGCACAGTACCTCAGTTGCAATGTTAGCATTGGCTCCTTTCTCCAGCAAATATTTAACAATCTCGTGATAGTTCTCTTGGGCAGCCATATAGAGAGGCGTAAACCCAGACTATAATAAGTAATACAGAACTTAACTTAAGTAACTACACACAAGTAGAATGTGCGAGCATTGTAAGCTAAATCACACCTTAAGGTAAATATATAAACAGTATATAATATATCTATTTATACACATTGCTTTTGACAATTAAATTAGCACAAATGACAAAAACTAACAGTTTTCCACATTTTTAAGCCAGAAAAATTGAGTACTTTCACTTAAATTTGTTCATTTTACTTGTCTGTACTAATTATCAGCTTAATTCAATTGTTATATATACATATTATATTGTTATGTTATATTATGTTATATTGTTATATATATCTGTAAGATTTCACATTAGAAAAAATAAATATGGAAATGCAATGCTTTAAAAATCACATTTACATATTGTCTGCATTTACCCGCCCCTCCCACCCATATTTTAGAGTATTTCAGCTGCAGGAAAGAGCTAAAATAAATCATCAGACAAACAAATGGGCCAGCATCCAATAATCCATACAAGCAAATAAAACATGCAACGAGAGACACAGGAGTGTCATAGAGTGCATTTAGATAATATTGCTTAACAAAGTTCATCAAAAAAGATCTAAATATTCATCATCAAAATTAAATAAACACAGTATAAGTGATACATACAGAATAAGATTACCAAATTGAAAAAAACTAATTTTATAACAAAATCTCAATGAAATCAATAACATTCAAAATTCCCAGAAAGCTGACTTTTTCTCTAACTTTACTCCTTTAGTAAGATGCTTCATAACAGCTAAATAAGAAAGCTAAAAATAAGAATATTATA
This sequence comes from Oconnorella tubifera, assembly GCA_034700105.1. NCBI lineage: Eukaryota > Metazoa > Annelida > Clitellata > Enchytraeida > Enchytraeidae > Oconnorella > Oconnorella tubifera. Next base: position 26,611 of record JAQIXG010000447.1, read on the forward strand.
ACATAACTAAGAAATGGTAGTAGAAACGAACCTGAGATTGAACATTAACTTTAGCACCATGTTGAATGAGTATCTTTACTACTTCCGTTTGACCAGCCAGAGATGATATATGCAAAGCCGTGTTGCCTTTCTGAAATTTAAAAATATCAACAAATAAAAACAAATTCATACAAAATCTTAAAATCTTGGAAATTCAATTAATTTCTCCATTACATACAGTAAATGCTAATGTTGTTTCTAGGACGACTCATCAAAGGACGATTAGTCAACGAACTGTTCGTCAAGGACTATTCTTAAAACGAATAATTCTCATAGCCTCTAACCTTAACCATAACTCTAAGCCTAACCTGAACCCTAACCCTATATGATTTATTTTATTTTTTTGACATACTGTATTTCAACAGTTTTGATATTTGGTTTTGTAACCGTAACCCTAACCCTCAACCTAACAAATGTTCTTGACGAACAGTCCGTTGACGAACAGTCCGTTGACGAATCGTCCTTTGACAAAACGTTCGCATACAGTAATGTTATAGAGTTAAGTGATATGTTTACCTTGCTTGCTGCATTTACATTAGATCCTCTATTGAGCAATTCAGTGACTATGTTAACATAACCCTCTTTGGCTGACAGATGCAATGCATTCAATCCATTCTAACAACACATAAGCATCATCAGTATTTAATGATTACAAACTTATCATAATTGTATTATTCATTATAATGGATAAGTATAAATTAAACAATAATAATATGATAGAATAAAATAGAATTTATTTCAAAATTATTTTGTTGGCAAAATTAAGTTCAGTATTGATTGTATATAATCTACACTTAATGTTGTCTGACAATATATCTAACTGAACGTAATAATAACAAGAAAATAACATGACAATACGCTTAATACAATGACAAAAAAAATACTATTGAAACTTACAGTATTGCATGTATCTATATCAGCTTTTCCAGTTTTCAGATAGTCCAAAACTTTTTCATAATTACCATTACGAGCCGCGCGCAAAAATCCTGAACTTCCGTCAGACTGAAGTAGAACAAAACAAAATCAAAAATTAAAAAAGAAATCATTCAATTTATAAACGCAAATTAAAAGCAATTTTAAGACTCAGGTTTTATGAATAAGATCGTACTATCATACTATCCTTTCTATGATTCTTTTTCTTTTTTTGATCTAAGGCATCTAAAATAGGTGAAATTAATACAAAGTCTAAAAGGTAGAGCGAATAAGAAAACATCTGGAATTCAGATGATATAATTAAATCTTCATCTCCTAATGAATCCAGTAGCATCATCATCATATGCATGCCATATTATAGCTCAATGCCAGAGTTTATTCTCAATATGAACCTTCTTACATATTAATCAAGCATGGCTCAATCAAATGAAATCATTTTAACTTGTATAAAATGACATCTGTTAAAACTATCTTGTAACAACATAGAGCAAATATTCAACAAGAAGATCTATAAATAAACTCAGTAAATTCAAAAAACAAAACACATTTAAATGTTTATAAAAGTTAATAATATAACCCTATGTGCTTCATTGTAAATTATTATTATTCTTATAATCAGAACATGTCAAATAACTGCTTATTTGCATTTACTGGCTGTTATGTAGATTAACCTTAATATTAAGATTAAACAGTAGCTTGTTTGTAGGGACCAAATAGACTCATTTGTTTGTAGGGACCAAATAGACTCATAGACCGCTCTCACCCCTAAATTAATCATCTCATCAGAAATATCATTCAGCAAATTATTGCCAAAATTACAATCAGAAGTTTAACATAATAAAAAGATAAAACCAAAACTTAATTGGTAAAAAAACAATATTTAATTGAACATATAAAAACCTAACTGAAATGCTGTCAGCAATGACAGATTCAATATAATAGGTGTTTATTAATAAAAAAATTATTTCAATATAATAGGGAATTAGACATTTTATAACAATAATATTCACCCAGTGCTGGAATTTGACTGGGTTAAAAAATATACCAACAAATTCTATAATAAAAATAGAAATATTTCAACAACTTTGAACTGGATTTCATATTCATCCCGCTATCTTTCTACACAACACATTTTATGACTCCGCTCAGCTTTGCAAATGTTATTTTCAATGACCATTACCAGCTTGCATTGAAATAAAATAATGATCCAGACAAAAAATAATGAGATAAACTGGTCATAAAATAACTGAGCGCAGAGCCAGTGCTCAGTAAATGCATGCAATCATTGAGTGTGTGATCATATACATAACACAAACAAATAGCAGGGAGATTTCTTCATTTCAGCCAACAGTCAGATATCTGAGAGTATAATCAATGACTAAATTACTGCACACCAAATAGTCCATCTACTGCCAGAATATGCAGCTATTTTTAGCAAACCAATTAGAAATGATTTCAAACTTTAATAACCTAGATATTATACTTATTGATGAGCATTTTTACTATTAAAAATATTTAGATATAACAACAATATGTCATAAAAATACACACTGTGCATTGAATTCATCCTAGTTTATAAGAATGAGAGAATAACAGTATATTGCACTTATAAAAAAAATCAGTTATTAAAATGTTAAACATTATTTATATTTAAAATAAAAGTAAACATGAACTCTAAAATTAAATTGTAACCTTCCCCATATACTAAATAAACTAATCAATGAAACTGAACAAATTTTATGTCAAAACTTTGAACACAAAAAGTAACCAAAATATATCGACGGATGCCATTGGGTGGCTAAAATTGGATATATATCATTATCTCAGCAGATTGGATATTTGAGCATTGCCTGCTCAAAACTTGACTAAAAACAGAAACATAGCATTGCAATGGTTGGTTGCAGGCAATCAGCCTAGATCTAATGAACAAAAGACAGCTAGTGGCAATCACAAGTTAATGTAATATCATAAATTACAGCATACTTAAAACTGCAAGCACTTCAAACGTACAGCATATATAAATGCATTGATAATATACATGTGAAACCAAACATCAAAATATGACTTGAGTTAGAAAAGCATTAGATAGTGTTATTGAAATATCATAGTGTTCAAATATCAAATTCCAATAGTCCCATGAATATAAGTTAAAATTTATTATCTTTAATATTGCTTAATACTACATTGGAAAGTTATATTTATTCAAATTTTCAACCAACAAAAATATTGCTGTAGCCTTTCTTATATGACTAAAGTATTTAAAACATTTAAAAACCTGGCACTGAGCAATTCTAAATTTCACAAAATAACTGGCACAACCAAAATTGAACTATTTAACAACCATTCGATCAATCTAAGCATATCGAATGCTTAAATAGCATATCAACCTGTACAGGCCCAAACGAATATGCAAAGTATTAGATAATCACATCGAGTACAAGTTAGTTTGGCTCATATTGAGTTAAATCACATTTATAAGTGTTCACCTTAAAAACTTCTTCGAAATGAACACATAACATTCAAACTGTGCTATAATACCAGGCATGCCATATAATAAAGTTAGCAAAGTCAAGTAATGTCCATATCTCTATGATACCAAGCGTTTATCTTCATGTATATGACAAACAATTGCCACTTGAGAAAAATATTACAATAAGCTAAATTTATATTTTATTTCAAATCAGTTAATAAGAAACAAATCCATCTAGTCGATCACAGGTTTTAAAAATATTTTCAAAAATAGAAGAATCATTGTTATTCTGATTAAATGGTCATATTTTAAACAGAGACTTGCGAAATTTGCAGGAAAAATATATAATACCGTCTTTGAGACTTGAATATAGTAATTAACTATAACAATAACTATTAAATAGCACTTCGCAATAACGACACTGATAATATAATAATCAAAAAAAGGCACCAGTAATAACCATGTCAACTACAATAGATATAAAAAATACAAAAATATAAAACACAACCTTTGCTTCTAATGCAAAGAGATAACACAATTTGTTTTAAACTCTACCAGCTGCAATTAGTAAACAAAGATTCAAGGAAAGATTTTACTTGCAGCAAAAGCCTCAGTAATGATCAATACAACAAACAAAACCATAAAAATGATGCTAGACAATGGTAATGCTGCTTATATAGAAGAACTTTATTCCTATACAGATAGAAACTGATCAATGCACAAGGTTAAATCAATAGAAACAGGAAACTATACCCCCCCCCCTCCCCAAGCAAAAAAATGATGTCTACTGAATCACTGAAATACTCTGCGAAGTAGATCAATCTATATTAAAAGTCATACTTTAAAAAATATTGCAATAAATAATGTTAGGCTATACATGAATTAATATTACTATAACTTCAAACATCTTACTTTAGAAAATATATTATTAATGCTGATTACTATATAAGTCAATTAACATCACTATTACTTATAATAACCTAAACTTACCAAAGACTTAACCCTTTTAAGCATCTTTATGAAACACTAATCCACTCAATCTACATTGTCATAATCCGGCATCACATTAAATCAACATGCAATAGTCTAGACAAGATTTACTCCAACACAATATTTCTCTATGATTTACAAATTCCAACAGTTACTACAAAACTTATTACTAAGCTAACGCTCAGCAGCTTAATAGAACTTCCTAGGCCAGCAGCTCATCTAACAGGTCAGCTGCTCCACCAAGGCCAGCAGCTTAATAGTACCTCACAGGCCAGCTGCTTCACAGTACCTTCCAGACCAGCTGCTGCACTAGCCTAACAGCAACGAAGCACACCGCACAAAAACTTTTCAAGAATCCAGCTGCAGAAAGTTCAGCTAGTGGAATCGGGTTACTTTTAATCAGCAGCTACATTGTCAAAAAATGCAGCGGAACTATTCTTTCAACTGCAGCTACTAGCTAGCTACTTGCTACTAGCAAGTTACTTGCAACTAGCTAGTTACTTGCTACTAGCTACTTTCTAGTAGCTACTTGTTACTAGCTACTAGCTAGCTACTTGCTACTTGATAGTTACTTGCTACTAGCTACTTGCTAGTAACTACTAGCTGCTAGCTACTTGCTATTAGCTACCATGCTACTAGCCACTTGCTACTAGCTAGCTATTCTCTGAAACAAGTTATCAGCAGCCCCAGAGAAAAGAAAAAAAAATAAATAAAAATATGAACCCCTCTCAAAAAAACTTACAGTTGATCATACTAATATAAACTTTATTTTATTAATAAATCCACAAAATAAACAATATTGGCTTAATTTCTGAATCTTTTCAATCAGCCATTTAAACAAAACAAGGATTTTTTTTCTACACCCCCTTCCCCTTCTCAATCTCCCTTTCCAATGAAATTATCATCATCCCACAGCACTGAAACAGCCGCATGTTTCTTTATATCACAATGCTTGAGATGCAGGAACGATATAATTCGAACTCAAAATATGAAACAGAATAATATAATTACAAGCCAACAGAGGTCAGATTTGAGAGAATAACAAATGCATGCAAATATTGGATTTCATGTAATGTAAAGAATTTAGCACTTGTAAAATGAGTCATAATAATAGCATAGCCATTCGGTCAATGTTATTAACATAAAGAATATTTTCAGATTAAATAATTATTGCGGCTAAAAAGATTTGATAAAATGAATACAGCATATTTTAGATGCTGATATAATGCTGTTTTTACTATAAAGACTATAATGATTGATGATACAATACGAAATTAATTCATATAGTTAATTATCTTCTATGCCATACAGTAGATGATAATAATATAAATAATTATACGCTTGCTAACACGTATTTATAAAACATGCAAAAATATTGATACATTACTTTATTAATATATTAAATAATGTAAAGTTGCAAACATCATAAAACCAATTCACAAGATCAAATATCAAAATTATTGAAATAACAATAATGTGTCAAAAAACTAAACTAAATCATATATAGTGTATAATAGATTTAATCCAGTACTTTTAATCACAGTGAAAAAAAGCTGTGGAGCATTAAAAGTATTATACTTGGTTATTTCACAGTGGATGAAGTGCATTGCTTGAAAACACAGGAAGCTTGATGTATGCCTGCCGGGTAACTGGATAGACATTCTATGGCAAATAATGCCTACTGGTTTATATTGTCTGCTACCGCCCCCCCCCCACCCCACCCCCCTTCTCAACATGCCCCCCCCCAACATGCCCCCCTCCATCATTCACAAGCAATGCGGGTATCCTTTGCAACCAGGAAATGAAAGAGAGAGAGAGG
>JAQIXG010000448.1:0-32839 GCA_034700105.1 Oconnorella tubifera
CCCAGTAGGCGAGTTACCCAGTAGGCGAGATCCCAGTAGGCGAGTTACCCAGTAGGCGAGTTGACTTGACCCCCTACTATCTATATTACCATATTATGTGCACTCAGCTAATCTGAAATTATTTCATCAGATCTCAATAAACATTTTTCATAATGCATGATGGCAACATAGCCAGTGTTGTTGTAAGTTAATGGCCGGCAAGTAATATGGAGCATGTCTACAACTTCTTATACTAAAAGACTTTGTTGCAATAGCTCTGAGAGACATTTACATGCTTACTTGGCTGAATGCAAATTGACAGAGTGAGCATTATTTGGGAAGAAACGCAATTTTTATGCGATACTTTGCATTTTCAATGAGGTGTATCGTGTGGGCTAGAATACTGAAAAAACAAGTATAATACAGAACAGATTCGTAAAAAAGAAGTATACTGTAAGTGATCTTCTGAATTAAGGTGAATAATTATACACCAACTAGTAAATATACGATTTATTTTAGAAATCTTAGATACTTTCAGTTTATTTTATAGATAACACATGCACTGATATATTTCGCAATAACTTATCAAATCAAATCAAAATCTTTTATTTGTCACAAAATGTAAAAACTAGCATATAATATAAAAATAAAATAAAGAAATGACAAAACGGGCTCGTAGGCCGAGACACTAACACTAGCCCGGTAATATAAATCAAGTCATCCAAACGATAAAAACATTTATTCAATAGAATATTTCATTCAGAATAAAACTAAAAAAACTAATTATTGATAGAAGAATAACAAGTTAATGAAAAGTAGAAGATGAATATTTTTAATAACTTATTTGAATAGTCACGTTAAATGCAACCATTCAAGATTCTCTTTTTTCTTTTGGTAAATTATTTTTATATGAAGACAGAAAGTTAGAACAAATAAAATGCATCCTTGAATATATACAATATTTGTTTGAATCGCATTTCGACTGTCGAATGAAAATACATAGAAAAATATATAGGTTCAACGATTTTACGATCAATCTTTTTGCACAAATACTGGTATTTAATTTAAAAATATTTCATTGGAAACAGTTTTGAGATTTCTCGTTTGTCGCATAATTAAGGTTTCAATGGTAGTCAATGGTCTGATTGATAACAATCCACTGAATTTCAATTCATCAGTAAAAAAGAATACAGTTTGGTTAACAGAATTTTTAAAATAATTTTTACGGCGCCACAAAATAACAATCTCGTTATCTAGATAATTTATATAATTGATAAAATCATGGCGTATTTATTACGGTTATAAAATTTTCTCCAATTAAATGTAGTACGAAAAAAACGAATGACAATAAAAGATCATACCTTGAAATTATCATTGAGAAAACTATAAATGATTGGATTAACGAAGCTATTAGACATGGCCAGCCAGTGAACGGAATAGTAGATGGCTATCATGCGCTCTTTTTTCGCTTCGTCATTGTAGAAAGTTATCAGTTCTGGGTTGAAGTCAACGGTGAGAGTGAACACATGCAGCGGCAACCAACAAAGACCAAAGAGTGCAACAATTGCGAGGAGCATCTTGATGACCTTTTCGTAAAACAGATGTAATAAAATTAACAGCGGACAAAAAATGCATAATAAATAGTATACTGTAAATAGAATCGCTAGTATACAGTAATCAATGAATTCATTCAATTTTGACAGGTCTATCATTGATTTGTTTATGTAATAATTTGCATTCCTTATATATTGCAGCACTTAAGTAGCTACTTAAGGAGCACGCCGCAACTTCCAGCATTTGATTTTGATAATGCATTGCAATGCTCCTTGTGTATTTTACAATGACTTCACTGTTTTTTTAAACACATAAATTGTTTTGCAGTCATTTACAGTAATTTTCGCGTAATTTAGACAAATCGCTAAAGCAAAATAAGCATAGATGTTCTGGGAATAATGATTTTATAATAATACAGATTGTGAATCAACAGTTCTAAGCTGCTCCCATTAACATAATAAAATTTAAACGAAAGTAGTATTTTTAGCATATTTAGTAAACGGGCTGCAGTGAAAACAACTGTTGCGATTTTGTTAATCTTAACATAATTCCTAAATATTTGTTTTCTTTGAGAATGAGGGCAAGCATATAAAAGCTTGAACTAATTGTTATTCTCAAAGGAAAATATTACAGGATCAATAAAGAATGAGCTGTTCTGACGTATATCATGAAGCGTAAATAAGCCTTTTTTCCATTCATCATCAATTGACGGAAACGTAAGATTAAAATTAATGCTTAAAGGAAAACTATGACATTTTCCAAACTTTGCTGATTTTTTGTGAGCACTGTTTCAAATTATTATGCAACTCATTCTCTGTTGAAACTGTAATAGGCTGTAATCGACTGGAACTGTAATAGATAGAAATATTCTATTTAAAATCGGCAATGAATTATTCAACTATTGCCAAAACATATCGATAAAAGATAAATGTATACTATAGTCTCTTAAAAAAATGAATTAGGATATTATTAAAAATGAGCAATAAAATAAAAGAACATAGGCCTATATAACAATACAATTAGATAACATCACATCCTAAATTCCAGTTAATTAGGCTAAATCAAAGATATCAATTTTTTAATGCATTATCATTTTTATCTTCCTAATATAGAATATATCACACAAAGATTAAAGATAATCGATAAAATTATCAAATAAGATGAATGCACTAAACCATAGGATAGCATGACTCCGTTATATTGTAACACGAGCAGATGAACTGAATTTATTAGTGCATCCATAGTGTCGTCATCATTAACTTCAGGAGGAAAAAAGTGTGTACATAGGACAAAGAGTGTATAAGTGGAGGCAATGTCCGGGGACGAAAAATCTCGGAAGGGGAGAGAGAATAATTAGGGGCTACAACTCAACTGATGGCATTAGGATTAAAATTAAACTTGATATGATGATAGAGTTCTAAATGACTAAAGTTTTAGAATTGAATATTCCGTTAGGTGATAAAGCGACTTGGTAAACATTTATGACAACGCCTTCTAAATATTAAACAATATAAAATTCAAAAATAATGAAATAATACACAAAATATCGCGAAATAATGAATAAGGCTCTTGGCGCGCACTGTCTTATTTCAAAGAGAAACAATTGAACATATAGTTATTCAGCAAACGTCCAGCTGATCCTCGGACTCCAAATTTCTTAAGAAATGGATGAACTGTTTGCTAAGCAAGGCAGATGAAGTTTGATTAAACAGTCCGACAACGAACTGTTTGGTTAAATGTCTCCGAAGCAGTGTCAAACAAATGCCGACAAAACAATTGACGTTCCGAGAAGAAATACAGTGCGATCGACGATATTCTCCCAAGTCATATAAAATAGAAATGCGGTCTTAAAACGTGTGTCAATGAAATGCAAATGCTGCGGCTTTGTCACAATAAATAATAATTGCTTTTGCATCACAAAGAATGTCGTACTTGTGACACGTTGCGATTTATTTTATGATTTGGTTTTTTATCGTTAAATTTAACAGATAGATTGATTACTTCTAGAAATATGTTGGATTTATTTGTGAACGATTTTGTAATTAAAAACGAGTAACATTAATCAATAATTAAAGAAAGATAATTATGGTATAATGAAAAATATTTTAGAAAATGCAACTAATATTAAAGACAAAGTTATCCTGAATGCTGTGACAATGTAATAAGTAATATGAAACAGTACACATGGTACAAGATGACAAAGTAATTATCAGTAATCTCATTTACAAATTGATCAGATCAATCATAATTTGCATAATATAATTTATAAGATTATCATGTACCGTATACCGTACATGGCGATTTATACCGAGATCACCATGGTCGACTGGTGTAAATATAACTTAATTCAAGTTTGATGACTGAAATTTTTTAAAGAATTCGAGTAGGCCTATCCGCTATTGCTGTAAAGATAATTATAATAGACATTAAAAGTTCAGAATAAATTTAAAAATTGCCATTTTTAAATAAATTTGAATCATTGACGATCATATTTAAGTTCAGTTGTGAGCAAAAAATAATAATATTTGTCTAAGTGCCGAAAGAATAAATTTACTGGCAACTAAATTTAATTTTACTTTTGAAAATTTGTATCTATTTTTTGATTTATTGATATTACTACAATATTTTAGAAAATAATTTTACTGTATTATGACGCAATAGTCTCTTGTTAACTGTCAAAAAGTTCATTTAATGAAATCGGAAAATTAACATTTTTTAATATTTTTATCTATTAAAAAATGCTATTAAATGCTATTAAAACATTGATAAATTTAATAACATTTCTAAATTTGAAAATGCTAGTATAATGATGTAATAATGTTATTAGTAGCTTCAAAATTATGAGAAATGTGATAAGCAATGATTAGCATTGATTATCAATGCGTGATAAATAAAGAAAATAGCAGTAATGGCCATTATTATTTTGCGACAAGGAAACTGCCATTATTATATCAACTATTCATAATTATAGATTATAAATTACTAGCAACGACAATTTTCCTTTTATTGCGGACTTAGTATGAGCGATGCACGCTATTCTTGGGGTAATTAAGTAAGTATATTCCTGCTACTGCTAAATTAATATTAGGAAATAATTCGTGCATTAACCGCTGATTTAAAAACACAGGAACAGTGTATGGCTACAAATATTACAGATTGCTTAATATCACGACGATTAATGTTTCTATTATTATAATTTAAGATTTTGTAAAAATGTAGTTTTTAAACATTTCAGGAAGATTTTTCCATACAAATATAATTTGGAGAAGCAATTCTCTCTAAGCTCAGATATTAAGACAGGTGAGTAAAAAACCAATTCAATCTCATTTCGCGCTTCAGCAACAAGAATGGAAAGATATTTATAACAAAATTCAATATATCAACATTTTCTATATTAAAGTGTAGGAAGATAAATGATCATAATATTGCGACAATAATCTTTATTGCATTTTTATCCGACATATTCTGATTAATATCCCTAAGGTCTACCTCCGGGATATCGCCGCAAATAATGCTGTTATATTGACATGCCATCTGCAATGTTATGTTCAGTTGTTCCATGCAGGAAACATTGGTGTATTATTTATGAGTTCATTTGATAAATTAATCATTGGCTTAGTCTAAACTAGGTTCAAAATTTAAATAAATCATTTATTTTACATGCTGTAAATGTATTAAAAACGATCAAACAAAATTCAACTTAAACTCAACTTTACCACCTAAAATGTAAAAAAATTAGTATATAAGACAGGTATATACCTTGCGTTTGGACAGAATTTGTTGAGCATCACGTGATTTATCAGCATTTCCGGGCACAGTTCGTTTCCATAACTTCCAGCCTATTATACTGTAAGTACTGACTAATATCGCAAGTGGCAGTATATACGTCAGTATCAGTATAAAGAACGTATAAGTTCTTCTCCAAACGGCACTCGGTTCAGGCCAGTTCTCGTTACAATCCGTTATATTAACGTATTCCGAAACCTGTTTCGACTTGGCTCGTCCCACGGCAAGCTGGACTGAAGAGAGACCGACCGCTACAAACCAAACTGCCCCTAAGACAAACTTAGGGCGAGCCTTGGTGATCCTGGAACGCAATGAATGAATGACTACCATATATCTATCAATACCCATCGCCATGTTCGTCCCAACACTGGCTGTCACTGACACTGTTTGCATGTACAGAACCACGGGACACATAGGCTCGCTGAAGATCCAAGTACTTAGCATTGTCATTGTAAAGGTGAATGGCATACAGAAGATGGCCATGATTAGATCAGCTATGGCGAGGTTGATGAGGTACACGCGGAGGTCTGTTCGTGAGCGCTTGCCCGTTAGAAAGACGACGATAACGACGCTGTTTCCAATGACTGAGCATAGTGTCGCGAGAGTGTAGATAACGATTAGAATTATCCTAGAACGGTACGGTAACGCGAGAGAAAGATTAACTGAAGATACATCCTCAACGAATGATTCGTTTTGATTATAGTTTACAATTGATTGATTCATAATTGATACGTTGCAAATGTTCAACCAGATGGCTATTTTATTTCTACTAATTGACAGTAGTTTTAGTAAAGTTTCTCGAACTTCTTAGTGTTTTCATTAAAAGAATAGAGCTTGGAGAGATAAAGTTAAATATCTGCTGAAATAAAATAACATTTAATACTAAAGAGTCACTATAAATGCATATAAATGATATAAACTATATGTATAAACATCTAAAATATTGTATATATTGTTCTATTTTGAATAAAAACATCATCTATCTGATTGGACGCGGAAGTAAAATCATCTATTATTTATTACCAAAAATACAGTGTTAATTTCTTATCTAATTCTACTATAGTTTTCTTAGTTCAATAAATTGGCTTAATTAGTATTCCAATGAAGACTCATTGAAGACACAAACTAGCGTTTATCCATTCATCTATCCTATTAAGTCCATGACTCGAGTAACACTGCGCGTCGAAACGAAAGATTATACGACTTTATCTCAAAGAGAGCCTATCATCAGTTTCTCTGCTTTCAGAACACTTTCCTTCGGATCCGCACCGCAGCTTAGTACATGTCTTCATGCATTTACTTCCGCAAGTCGTCGATAATTTAAGTGACAGTCGCATCACGTGGCTTCGTGTACTAGTTGGCTACTCTCACGCTCGGGAATACACAGCGAGATCCCACATATTTACTTGATCTCAGTTTCATTTGAGAAAGGTTTCGCTTGCATTTAGCACAGCGTGAACTTATTATTCATCAAACACTGGCCAATATCTAGTTCTCTTTGTTCTAGAATGTGCGTAATATAATAGCTTTTGCATATAGATATGGATATATTTTAGTTACACTGGAGAATGAAATACAGGGTATTCTTATTAGTTACAGGGTATTCGTATTTACTTCACTGTGAAAGAATACTTTTCTACTTGCCCCTTCTCCAACCTTCACTGAAAATATAAAACTGTTTAATTTTTTTTTAATTTATATATATTTTCTTTAAATATTCTGAGAAGTCTCTCTCCAGCTATTATTTGCTCGCTACACACATGCACGCAATTTCGTGCAAACATACTGAAAGCTTCGTACGAAAATAAATTATGGGGAGCCTGCAGAACATAGTGAAAACATTATTATTACTCTTTTAAGTCACGTGATATATACTGCATGACGTAAGACACATAATACAGCATGACATAAGACACATGACGTAATTCTCAGATAGATTTGAGCGCCTGAAATATCCCAACAGTGCTACATGACATTTTAATGCAGACAATGATGACAATAAATCGACAATGTAAAAAATAAGATTCGTATTATACATTATCCAGCGGACATTCTTTAATATCGTTTAAGTAGCTTATAAATAGCTCTCTATGATATAAAAAAATACTATAATGTCGAGAATTAACGAGTAATAATAGTATCCATAATGTGATTTGTGATGGGTTTTCTTTTACGGAATCAAAATCTAATTTAAAGGATCTAAAGTTTATGATCTAGTAAAAATTTATGATTTGATTTATCAGAGAGCGGTTGCTCAGCGACTCGTTCTTCAAACCAGAATGTCGCGGATTAAAATTTCTGTAAGCAAAAAGTAGAAAATTTGAAATTCTCAAAACGATCAAAGTTACGAATAAATTCTATGTTTGGTCAGGTGTTTTATCAGATATGGCGTTTTGTTTTGTGTGTTCGCAACTGAGCAGCGGCAATATTTTCTCTCTTTTGTCAATCAGGCACACTAGGCATCCTGTTATATATTGTTACTGGTGCTGTTTATTTTGAGTAAATTTTCGTAGATTGGTTTTTACCAATAACTCAATAAACATTACAATTATTGTTCGCTCATTAACACATTTTTCTCCCTGTATATTATTGATAAATTCTGTCGCGTGCTTAGTTATATTATAAATTAGTTTTATTTTGCCGTATTATTACTGATTTGTCTTTGAAAAAAAATAGAAGTCATTATTAATAAACGTCTAACTGTAGCAGGAAACTTATTTTTTACTTCGTTGGTACTTGTGATCTTTGACTGACCGGCTTTGATCTAAACATTCCTGTCACACTGTAATTCAATGTCATCAGTATTTCACAGAGACATTTGACCAAATGACGTCAAACAGCCAGTTCTTCGGAAAGAGTAGTGAAAGTAATTACTACTACCATTTTATGATCGCAACGTCAAATTTCATCGCAACATCGACTTCATTTAAAACTCGACATTGTACTACTTCTAACATTTTATAGTAATTGTTAAGTTAAAAGATTTAGATAAATTTAAAAGAATATTTTGTAATTTATATCAGACTCTTCTGATGATGATTTTTGGCGATAAAGCTGTAATACGAGCAGAAAAGATTTTGTTGTTGAAATATTACCGCGCAAAATTTTTATCTCGATATTTTATTTTTGTTCAACTATTTAAAATATTACAAATCTCATAGAAACATATTTATTTTAAACATGTTTATACTGAGTAGTAACTACAGTGCAATTGGTTTTCCCATTGTAAATGTAATTGCTTTCACAGCATACCATTTATAGACCTTTTTAGCATTACATAAACATTTTTTATTTTTATTATTTATTATTTATTTATTAATATATTATATTTATATTATTACTATTATTATTATTAAATGGAACTAATTTAATAATAATTATATACATATAATTAATATATAATTATTATTAAATAATTATATATTATTTATTATTTATTAGCATTACATAAACATTTTTAGCACATTTTTTCAGTATTTCAGTATTTTATCTTCATAAAATACTGAAGTTCCGTGTAAATTTTAGCACAAACACTGACATTAAAATTCACTTCATATTTCGTATTTAACAAATATATCTGTCGGTAAAAAGTATTCAAACTCAAATTGTTATTTATAATGATATCTTTCAAAATTATCCTTTTTTATCTTAATGTATTTACATTACTAACTCTCTTAATTAAAATTTGAATTACATTTCTAATAAAGCATTTATCGTGGCAACAAGTTTATGATCTATCGAGTAAGCTTACTGCTACTTTCCTTCTCAATCTATAGAGTTACAAACATATCTATAGACTCTATTTCCATAATATTTGTCGTGACGTTTTTCAATCATTCACTATTCGGTAATGTCTCAGAAATTAACGCGACATTTTCGTTTTATTTTTACAGTTTCAAAATATACAACAGCACGCTACATTGTTGCATTGTTGAAACTGTACAAGTTTAAATCACATCGTGTCGTATATGTCTGATTATTTGTGCATTTCTAAGGCATCGAACGTTGACTGACAGAGATTGTGAATAAATGCTTATTTCAAATGAAATGAATTTAATTAAACTTTTATTTAAAAATTAAAAAATAATATCAGGCAATAATTATTGTTGTACACTACATTTCGAAAAAGATGAAATAATCACCTAATTGTCTATATTCGTATTATATTGTAACCGCGAATTTACTATGAATAAAAGAAAGAAGCAAAAAATACTTTTGTTGGGACCTCAATATATCTACTATCTTTGTCCATAAACAATTTAAAAGAAATGTATACATATAAATACATATACAGCAGAGTCTCATTAAGACACAGAATTTTTATACATACATATTTAAGTATTTTTTTTTATTTAAATCTGCTTCCATGTAAAGTGTTCATCATATTAAATTAGCAAACATGTCGTTCCTATCCTTCGTGTCCAACATTTATTACATACTAACATTCTGATGATTCATAACATCCAGAATCAAATGCAGATTCATGATAAGCCTTTTATCTATTGTCAAATCGCTAAAACAAAGTCTGAACTTATCAAATTTTTCTATGCCATGTATATTATACGTCTGCATCATTCGTTAATGAATGCAAATAGTTGACGATAGATTTATCTTCATAAAATACTGAAGTTCCGTGTAAAGTGCCAGTATTTCATGAGTTCGAGATTGAAATAAAAATAGTTTCATTAGTTCAACTTAGTTCCCTGACACGTGACAGCAGGAGATAAGACAGGCCAGCATACTATGAAGTGCTCCGTATAGTCCAGTTGATGTGTTTTTGCTTACTTTGATTTTTAAAATTAGCGTCAACATTAATTGCGCCTAAGAAATCAGACAGTTTGTAATTTTCAGTGGGAATATTATTCGTCAAGAACACGGATTAAGTCTATCATTTTATCTAAACATTAGGTTACAAAGATTTCATATATGGGCTTAACAATTATTTTACTTCTATTTTTACATTTTATATTTAAAAATTAATGCATATTTTGGCTGTTGATACTTGATGTATGATGTTAGAATACATTTGATTCTTAAATATAAATGATAATTTCTGAGGAAGGATGCGAAACTCACTTATTTAAAGTATATTACAACTTATGGTAATAATATCATTTTTAATGGATTTTTCCAAGCATCCTCTTTCCTTATTGAGAATCTTCGTCCAAAGTTTATTCTGTGGATTTGGTGAAAGATTTAACAACTGCTCTTTGCTGCGTTGTATAAACGTCAAACAAAATAAGTGCACCCCTCATACAGACATACTGTTTGTAAAGAATTTCATGGTAAAATTCAATTTGTTTCAGGGGTTTTAAATAAAATGTTTAGTTAAGCAAAAGTGGATCCAAACAGTTCCAAAACGGTTCAGAAAACTCAGTCATATAACATAAAAGATTATTGAATTTTCAAGAAAGATGAAACTCTGTCCTTAATTTTAGATTCCGCTCTTCTTTCATAATTATAAAATGGTTCCCTATTATAATAGTTTTCTGATTAAACTTAGCAAGTTTGAAATTACATTTTGTACGCGATACTGTGGAAAAGTAGGAAAACAACACGCACTACTCTGATATTTAAAAAAAATCTAAGTTATTTCACATTGGGTCTAATAATGCTAATAAATGCTTGTACTTCCATTGTAGTAAGAAAGAGAAGTCGTCGCTTTTTGTATCGTCTCAGCTTTACAACGTGATTTCAGTTTTAAAGAGGTCATGATTATTATAGGCTAATGAGGTTACTGAAAAGTAATGTTAAGCGAAATTTACGCATAACTTCAATTTTTAAAATCTGTATTTATTTCTCAAATATCAACAAAACATCATAAATCTGAAATAATTTCATCACAATACATAATACTCGTAAAAATATATTTAATATTAAAATAAGCAATAAATATACAAGCATGCTAAAATCTAAAATCTACATTCACGTAATGTACAAAATAAATTCTCCCTTTCTATATATTTATATTTTTTATTATTCTGATTTCACAAGTTGTTGCAAAATAAATAAATAAAATTTCATTTAACTAAATCCTAACATAGATATTACATCTCATTCACTAATTGTTGCGTGATTAATCGAGAAAGCGTTCATTCAATTTGATTTGAGCGATAACCAGATGAATGCCTTGATTAAACCCAGTGATAATTTTCATTTTATGCAATGGAAAAATAACAATGTGAACAATGTAATGAAAAAAACTCATTAAACAAATCATGTTACGAAATGACACAGTGTTTACTAATACACAAGAAAACATAAAGTCGTAATAGATAATAAGCTCGTGGACAAAATATGCAAAATTTGCACTGAAAAATTTAAATTAAAAAATCGCATTGTGTTAAATATACAGTAAACATTTCGATATGTAGATGCTCCGGAGTGTAGACTTGCCAAAGCAGCATGGGATGAATCTGAAATAAAACAAATAATTAATTGTAATACAACTAATTAAAACTGTAATTTAATGAAAATAAATATAATATGAATAGGATAGAAAAATAATTTTAGTATTGAATATTAGAAACGATCGTATGTTTTCTTTGTATGATATACATCACAAATATTAATTAATTTGTAGACTGCTAGACGCCATGTAAAGTATCTATACACAAACATTATAGTGAAATTAACTCTAAGACTATTATTTAAACTGAATTCAGTTTAAATAATAGTTTTATAACTCAAAACTCTAAGATTACTTACAAAAACTGATATAGTTTAAAACAAATTTAAATTTATATCTGACGATTATTTATTTATTAGCCATTTCATTGCTACAATATGTGGATTAAAATATTAAAATGTGAATTTATTGTTTCAATATGAAAGGAAACGCAGCCATTCGGTAATAGTCTAGAAAATAAATATGAATATACAATTTTACTGCCTTTAACTTTAACTATAAACAAGTTTGCATACCAAAAATCGCACGGTCATTTGTCAGAGACAATAGTAATGGATTATGTCCATTGTCATGGAAACTAAGTAAACTCAACGATATAAATTGACTCTATTTTATGATTCCACTCGTCTTTAATGGAAACATAGCAAACATATATTCTAATATATAACTAGTTGTTCCACTAAAAATAAAAAAAGATATAAGAATGTTAAAGTATCTGCTCAGACCTTCGATAAGAGTGACCATATGCAGTGCTGTACCGTATTGATTTGAAGCACCAAAATAGTAATCTCTAAGAGTCTGGAAATCATCTTTTGTTTTGACAAACAGATCTACTATTGTTGATTCATTATCTTTCTGAAATTATGTTCGCATTAAACTGGACTGATTTAATTTTATGCAATAACTAAATACTGGCATATTCTTTCTGTTATAGATGACGGAAAAATTATATGCGGTCTTAGCACCACTACAAAATATAATAATCATTTTGCATGATAACATTCATTTTAAATTTCACATCACATTTATTTTTATTTAGCAGAGATCATAGTTCAATAATGGATTTTGAGAAAAAGCAACAATAATAACATAAGGTGGAAAATTCAAGAACAAAATGCAACTAAAGTATAAAATAAAATAAGTCCAGTAATAATAAAAAGATAAAAAAAGAAAAAGATAGATACTTAGATTAGCGATGTATATATTTTACAGTCATATCTTTATTTTGACTATAAATATTAGGACATTATACTATAAGTAAGCAAGAAACCAAATTTACAGTAAAATTACCTGATAGACAGTCACTTTATATTTATTATCATCTGTAATTTCCCTATTCGTTCTAGATTCTTCATTTTCGTTTGATTTCATCTTATCAGTCCTAGATAATACAGAAGCATCTTTATTTCTCTCAATTTCGTCACTCCCTGTTTTCTTTCCTACTTGTTTTCCTTTTTGAGGATATAAATTATATATAGCGCTCAGTGATTTTGTTGTGTTGTAGGTGGCGCCATCTGTCGAACTGGTTTTATTTTTGTGGGAGTTATTAAGCGGTGTGACGTAATATACATAGATGTCACTAGCAACGGGTTTAGCATGAATGACACACGTGACAGTGACGTTGTCAATTAGTGGACTTGACATGACGTAACGTTTGCAGGAAATCTCTGGCGCCCCTAGTGACAAATAAAAAAACAAACTTATTCTATTATTGATTATATCATAATAATTATTCCAATTTCTAGGACAATATATCATTTCTAGGACATTATATCATTTCTAGGACAATATGTCATTTAAAGGACAGTATATCATTAATAGGAGAGTAATTTCTAGAATCACAAATAATTAGAAAAGAACTTTGAGGTAAATAATGCCTAAATCCCATAATATTTTTTTGTAATTAAGTTCATTAAGATCAGTATGATGACTTACATCCCGTAAAAACTGGCACAAAACTAGACGTGACAGGTTTAACTGAAGATCCAGGAATTCTTGCGCTACAAGTGATAGGACGTCCAGCTGCCAGAAAGTCAATGAAAGCATTCGTGATGACAGCTATCGTAGTGTACGTAGTATGCGCAAAAAATGCAGGAGAAAAAGGAAGAAAGTTTGTGGTCACTCTGTGAGTAGTGACGTGAAACACTGGAGCTATGTCATCATTGAATCTCTTGATATCATCATGATCGTGTGTTGTAACTCCAGGCTTGCCAAGAGTAAAGCGAAACACCGTTTGAGGGAAGCTTCCTTGAGTCTCGCAGCGTAGGATATGAGTCCCTGGCTTATCAAAGGTTACACGGGATTTGTCGGTTATTTCGATGTCGTCAACAAATAACTGAATAGATTCAGGCTCGGCTGCAAACAAGTAGAGATTGGTAAAATTCTATATTCATAAGGCCAGTAATATATATATATATATATAAATCAATTCATTCTAGTCAAGCCACAGATGGTGTAATGAATATTGAACCTAATCAGCAATAAAGATATGCATCAATCTAATAGTGTTATTAAGTGCAGAAGTATGCTAGCTACACCACTGGTAAATGTTAACATAAAGCTCATTATATCAGATATTTTTGTTAATAATACGGTTCATTCATTTTTAGGAAATGCTTAGATAGCTACAGTATTATAAAGATAGCTACAGTATTATTAAGTCCTCAAAACTTTACAATGTCTAGACCGATGACTGTTAAGAATGATGAAAAATGAGATTAATTCATCATCCATCCCTTCGTATCCCTATACGATTTTTTATTTCATTATAATGAAGAACACAACACTTCAGAGAACGGAATTAAATTTTTAAAATAAATATCAAAACAAATAAAACTATATAATTAACAAACAATGCGAATAATTATATATTATAAAATGGTATTCATTTTGATAGGTTTGCATATATTATTACTAAGCCATGTTTTGTAGTTAGAAACTGTATATCGCCGTTGCGTGTGTTGCCAATACATTTTATGTCGTCGATGAAAAATATGTGAGCACTATATTTTTATAGAAATCTTGACAAAATAAACATATTATACAAAAGTACAAAGCGTATATAGGTTCGTACCAATAACACTGATTTCAATAAATTTAGTCATGTTTAGAGAGCGAACAGAGCAGAAATAGACGCCAGCATCCTCCAATCGAATATCTAAACAAGACAATAAAGGAAAGCTCGAATTTTTTTCTTTTAAAGCAACCACGCGACACTGGGTATATCAGAATAAATATTATTACAGTTGACAATACCAAGTTTTGCTGTGAATCTCTCGAATTATTTCTCAAGAATTAGATGCACAATTATTCAGATTCTATAATGCAGTAATAATTACATACAAATTAAAACTTTATCTGGAAAATATTTGTAAAAAATACAATGTTCTTTCATAGCTCAATAATTGATCTACAATACATGTCAAAAATAGAGGAGTTAAATATATAGCGTTGCAAAATATTATAATATATGATTGTGAACACCTAAAGTATCCGGTAGTTTTAATTATTAATCTATAATTACTAATTTGAATAATGAAGTCAATGTTTTAGAAACTTCCTATTATCATTTTCAATGTTATATTGTATTATTGTAATTCAGTTAGTTGTACAATTATTTAACATTATACAAAACTGTGTCACTCTCTTAGACTCACCCTGTATAAATATGATCTTAATGAACCTAACAATGCGGCTTAAACATTAATATCTCTGTATATTTCATATGCCTACACACAGATAAGGGTATATCAATTTAGTTTCATTGCTTCCTACGAGCATCATGTTGAAAAAAGACAGATGATAAATAATTGTAGGAGAAACTAATTACAGTAAATAACATTAGATAGTTTAAAGAACTGGTAATAAGCAGACTAATTATAAATGGGGAGCCATTATAAATTGCATCATTTTAAAATAATGCCGGAATTGTCTGTATTTTATACAACAAAACCATTCAAACATTTGAAAAGTAATTGCATTGTTGAAATTGTTCATATCACTGAAATTCCAATATTGCAAGCATGCGTTTTCGAACAATATATAAAAAATACAATAATAATTATTTTAATAAAAAAATTCTAATAAGTTAATTCATAAATATACCATACAAAAAAGCTGTATTATGCACTTATTTAATTAAACACAACACAAATAAATCCACGATTAGTTGAATCCATACCCTCCAATCGAAGTCTGAAGTCGTATCCAGGATTATCCTGCCCAACTTTTTGTCCCCAGGGTCCCGTGCTTAACTGTCTCGCCTCTATCGAGTATCTCTCTATGTCTTTAATGCTTTGCTCGATATTTGTATTCGTTGAAAAGACAACTCTTTCTTCCTCATTCGATGGCATCAGTCTGCCAAGTTCAACGAATCTGCTCGTATCCATTCGTGAGACATTACAGTGAAGTGTGACGGAAGAACCTCTTTGAACTAAAGTAGGGCTGTTAGACTTAAAACTTTCTATGCGCATGCCTGCAACAAAACTCATGAAATTAAATAATTTGTAAGTTGCAGACAGACGATGTCAAGAGAACAAATGTCTCTTCAACTTTTAACTATTATACTCAAAGCTTTCTGAAAGTTAATGAATACATCGAAATTTGTGGCTGCTTTAAGATTGTTAAATTATGCAGTTTATAAATACCATAGCAATAAGTAACGCTCATTTGTAGTTTAGTAAATATAAATTCAGTTTAGTATCAAGACTATCAATATGCATAATTTTATTTAATATACTTTTGCTGCAGTAGCATAGTCATAGGTCATAATTTTTCAATAATTTCATTTATTATAATGCCTTGACATTTTGATTCAAGCTTTTAATTCAATCGGTTAAAAGTACTTCTATTGTGCTATTGTTGTAAGACTAATAATAACCGGGCATTCCAATATACAGTATATATGCAGCTATATAAGTTTACAATGGGTTTTGTATTTACAATAATGAGAAAAATTCACAGGCTTTTTCATTATTGAAATCTCTGCAGATACGACAGGTTAATGTCATTGACAGACTGACAGTGTACGTAGTTATTTTAGCAAAAATATTAGATAACTAACCTAGATCATTTTATCACAGTGTGATAAATATAGGCCCCCCTATATTAATTATGTAAAGGTAAATATGCAAATTGATTGAACTAGTTTATTTTAAAACAGTCATTTAATGCAAAAAAAGTAGCTCAAAACTTCCCGCATCTACAGTTTGAATCAAAAATTGAATGATCTCTCTATAGATGCATAATTTACACAATATCAGTTACATTAATGTAAATGATTGACGTTGTATAATAGCTAATAATGACCACATCAAATTGCTCGTATCCCAGAAGCAAAACTGAATTTCTGCCAAAATTCGAATGCCTTTGGCTACTTGTTTGATTATAAAACTTCTAACAACATTTTTAAATGATTAGGCCAACTGCAAACAAGAGCAGAGCTGCAGGCGACACTTGGTTATAATTTTAAAGTAAAAATTGCGTTATATTATTTAGCACGGAATACAAAGTAATCTGTATTCAGATTAATACTTTAAATCTGCAATGAATCTTGTGACAAATTTTAGTGCATAAGCTAAAAGTTTGTGATAAGTTTGTTTCTACTGTAACAGACTGCAGTAATATTGCATTTGCGTGTTTCAGTATCAACTTTAATGACATTACCCGTAGATATCTAATATATGTAAAATAACTGGTAATTTCGTTAAAGTAATAAGCAGTCGCATTATAGGCGTACCTATGGATTACGAATTTATTAATCAGCGTAGGCCTAAATGGAATCCATAAGAAATTTGCTACGTTCTTCATATAATTTAAGCATTTTCATTTCTGATTAATTCTCATCATACATATTTAAAATTTAATTCAATAATAAATCATATTTCTTACCATTTATTGTATATGCACTTGCAGCTACCAGTAGCAAAAGTTTAAAATGTAGATTTGCAATAAAATTATTCACGAATCGCTTATTTAGTAGTAATTCCATATCGACCCAAATTGCTACAGTCGTCACGATATCTATACTGCAAAATACTAACTTTAATCTATTAAAAACTATTAAAAATGAATTAGGAACTGCTTTTAAACTGCTGAACAAAAAACTTTAAACAGTAACAATCAGCGTTATATTTCACTTTGCTTCAACCTGCGTTGATTAAGTTATCATGCACTGAAAAAAAACAGATTTCAATCATGTAGGTCTATCAAAAAAATCTTCACAATTAAATTCTACTACGTGTCTCGAGGCTCTGTATTATATTCGCACTAGTCTGATGACTACAGCGATGGGTTAGTAAAAACACGATGAAATGAGTACAGGGTAATTGTTGATAATGATGTAAGCCTATAAAATACACGACTATTGTTGCATACCTGAAGTACATGTACTAATGCTAGCCAGCGAAAGCTCTTAAATTTCAAGGCCATATATTGTATATATGAAGTGTTAAATGTTATATCCATCGATCATAAAATTTAATAATGATGAAACTTAGCGGTTCGCAATGATTATAACAAGTGGGCTAGTGTCTTCAGCTGCAAATTATAATCGTATTTTCACAAGTTTCATTCTTTCCAATTTCAAGGCATTTTCGATTCACCCGTGTGATTATGTCGTATCCTAGTATTAATTTTTCCAAGCAGAATGCGAGTATCGAAAATTGTACAAGAATTAAATATTGAGGCGGATAAAATAGACTCGTTGAATAAAAACAGACTTCAAATTTAAGTAATCGTGTTTTTAAAATATGTAATAAAATGTTCCATTTTCAAATTAAGATAGGTTTATATTTGACACATCTAAATTTATGATACGCAATAAAGATTTCATTTGTATAAAAAATCATTTCTAGATCCACATGTTAAAAATCTAAACTTTATGATCCATGTGTTTAATTTCTTATTTTGATCTGTGGTAATTTAAATTCATTTATTTGACATTAAATATTATTAGTGTGTAATACAAATACAAGAGCGATATAATAGGCATATCATTATTATTTAAAATATATACCATATACTTTAAATTATAATTAATATTATTTTCAAATCTTATACAAACTATCTATCTATTTAGCTTATTTATTGCTCTTTAGTACGTGCGATAATGTTGTATAGAATACTCTGTAAATATACCATAATACTCACTTTAACTAGTTGCACCATCAGAATTGTTGTAGAATTCTGTAATATATAAAAATACATTATCTATTGTAATGTTGTTATATGTTATCAAACATTAAGTCATTTAACAATAAGAATGAAACACAAACACAATTGAAGGCACTTTAATTACAATACAATGTGCAACAAAACTTAAATAGTTGAATGTCACACAAATAAATAAAAAGTAATTAAAAGAACCACTGTCTCTTCAACGCAAATATCGCAATCACTAAATTGGATAAAAGAAATAAGGCTTAACAAAAAAATTAAAGTCTAAATTTGGATTACAGTTTAGGAATAATGTCACGTTGTCGTTGATTTAAAGGGTGCAACAAGTTAGCGAAATATGGCACTTTTTTTAAGAAATTCAGGGGTGCTCTAATCACTTTGCCAATGAGCTTAGAAAAATTAAATAGTTAGAAATCAATCAGTGCGAACAGTAGTTAATATCTATGAAATTGTATACAGAAAACATATTGAATAAAATCTAATTTACCGAATCTAATTTACTGCATTGTAATTGTTTGAATGCCAAAGTAGTATTATCATTTAGCCATAGTTAAATGATTAAAATTGGACATCTGCAGTTAGCAAGCAATAAGCAATAAAGTATACATGAAATACAGGAATATATGAAATATATAAAATATATGAAACATATTATCCTCAAAAATACGAAAAAGGGATAATCCGTATTAAGATATAATTAACATTGCTTGCTGGTATAGTGATAAATTAAATCAATTCAGAATCAGGTACATAAATTTTAACTATGACTAATAATTTTATTAATGAGAAAACTAGTCGCTACATTAAAATATTCAAGTAAATTTTATAAATAGGTCCTAATCAAATGGATCCTAGTAACAGAAATTACTTAAACATAAGAATACTCAAAATGTAAAATAAAATTATCTATAGATGAATGATAATAATATTATAAAAAAATGAAAACAATTTCAGTAAAATTTTTCTGAATGATCAGAAGGAATTTTAGTCAATAAATAATATGTTATTCATAAATATACCTTAGAATACAAAAACTATAAGAAGACCATTATATCATAAAAATACAACTACTGTAATATTATGCAGAATTCTAAATCTAATAAACTTTGTACTGAATTCAGTCAATGACAAAATAAAATGTCAAATTATAACAAGCTACATGGAAAGCATTTTGTTAATTAAGATATGTCGCATTCATTTTAGATTTTAAAAGCGTCAATAGCTTTCAATAGAAATTAAACAATTTCTTATGAATTAATATAGCTGCGATTTAATAATTCGATAATAATAAGTTTATTTAAAACTTTAAATGATAAAATGCCTATAAATCATTATTTACAATACAAAACTGGTGTATTCAGTGTGATATAAACATTATCAAAATCTACTACATAAGATAAATTGTTAAATGTTTTAATATTAATAGAAACAAAATGTGCTGAATTTAGCCAAGCATTAATATGATTTAAGCGATTAATACGATTACAAATAAAAACTAAAATCGGCAAAATAGTCTTTTATTAAAATTTATATTATTATCAATGAAAATGTGACTGAATGACGAATTTTTCTAAAGATGCAACAAATCAACAAAACATTACAGAACTCAAAATGAGGATGATCGGATTAGATAATGAGCACAAATTTAATTATTTCATAAACTAATTTTAATTATGAAACATAACTTTGTAGCAAACAGACCAAAAATACTCCTCAGAAAATTACTAACAATAAATTTAATTACAAACAATTTCATCCTTGAAAAAATTCTTTGGCATATTATAAAATATACAAAAATTAATTTGGCAAAATATTTTAAAATATACATGATCTTATATACATGATAATTAAGTTTTAATTTTTAATGGCTATTACTAGTAATCAATTAATCAAATTATATTATATGATAACACAAGCACAATCAATTTCATTGATTCTCACACTCTATAGGCATTTGTGACAAATTTTATTTTAAAAGATTAATAATATCATTAAAGCAGTCAATCAATAAAATCAATAAAAGTCTGTTTAACCGTCGAGGGACGATGTCTCGGACGTCCCTCAGTATCAGGAATCAGGAAAGACCACACATGCTCCACTCAAGCACTGAGGACAAACCATCAACTGAGAGAGGAAACCGTTTAGCAGAGAAATCAGTCTGTAAAAAATGAAAATCTAAGGTGGAAAAAGATAAATTTTAAGCTGAGAATAAAAGAAATGAATAGAAAAGTACAGGAACGTAAACTAAGAGGTAAACTATTCCAGAGTGCTGTGTTCGAAATTAGAGCAAAAATCAAAAATCAAAAGATAGAATGTTAGAAATTAAATTGGAAATATGTACTATTACATTAACAAAGTAATTGTTCATAAGCTTTGTTAATGTAGTTAAATAAAAAACTGATTCGTTATTTATTAATGGGATTATAAAATTATTACATTAGCCTTGATGACAAAATACTCATTTAAGTTTTTAAATAAATGACACATGTGTGGGCTATCAAGTTTTAATCTCTAAATGTTTTAAAATATAGTTAATTACATTCACTGAACTCTAAAATTAAATATATTACCTAAATATTGTCCAAACAAATTTAATTTTTTGCAAAAAAATTGCTTGAGATTTAAAAACAAATATTTACTAAGTTTTAAAAGCATGAAGATGATATATAATATTAAGGATTGCAAAATAATACTAAATAATAAATACCATAAATGCAAGAATTTAAATGTTGCACATTTTATGTACAAAAGGCCGTATGTTTCGTCAAAGGACAATTCGTCTACGGACTGTTCATCAAAAACTATTCTTATAACGAACGATTCTAAAAACCCATTACCCTAACCATAACCCTAACTTTCACCCTAACCTTAACCCTAAACCTAATGCTAAACGTAGCCCTAGCAAATATCCTTGACAAACAGTCAAGGATATTAAACGTCCGCATACCAGGATACAGAGAGAACAAATGTACATAAGCAATTGGTGCATCATTAGAAATCATAAAGAAATTCAATCCAAGAAATAATGTTAACATTCCCATGGTAAACACAAAAGAATGCTATTGAATTTTGAATAAAAATACAAGAAGACAGACAGAACACAAACCCAGATCACCAATGTTGTAAACTTGATATGTGAAACCAACTACTAAGTGAATACTTGACTTAAGATATTTCATTAAATATTGTTCCCCAGAATTTTATCTAGACTCAAGAGGCTACATTTATACCTGGATACAAGAATTTATCGAAAAAAAAATTCTAGCACAAGATCAAACATTTATTAATTCTCAGTATTACAATAACATCTCATTTCATCTTAAATTTACACCAATAAGCAAAACTTTTTGAATAGTATCGTTACATAAAATTATATAAAATACTAAGAATTATAACTTTGTAATCGTAAATATTTGAAGTATTGCACAAATGTACGTAATCTGAAGTAAATATTTCTACCAAAACACCAATACGAACTTAAAATATCAGATTATAATTTAGTAAAATCCATTTAACTTAACAACAACTATTTCCATTCAGTTACTCTATTACAAATAAATTGAACTTTAGACATTTATGTTTTAAATGTTAAAACTTAAATTTAATGTTAAACTTTATGATCAAATAACCAGATAAAATAAATGTATAATGAAATCAATAATATCAATAATGATACACAAGACCTGAACAGTTCAGACCTTATATGAAGGCAAAGACAATATACATATATACATATACAGTAGACATACAATTTTTAATGTCAGCAAAATAAATAACACAGACTGAATATGACTGCAGCATTAAGTATTGCTTATAAGCAATTATAAATGAAGTATATAATATAATAAGCCATATATATTCGCTATATTTCAATACTTAATATTTTAAAATATTAAAAATAATAAAAATTATTCGCAAACACTAGTTTGATATAGAATCATAATAACTAATCAACATGAATGCTGATTGCAACAGCATTCTGAATCTGGAATACATGCAAAAATAAAATTTAACTAAGTTAAAAAAACTATATAAATTTGATTAAGAAGTTATCATCATGTTAAATCATGTTAATCTTTAATCAAGTTAAACTTGAATCATGTTAATGTTGAATATACATCAAACTTTTTCGATTCATATGCTATAAAATGTTTAAAAATACAATTGCACGACTGATTTAAAACACTATCACTTTTACTGACAGATGTAATTGTAAAAAATTGAATAAAACAAAAATCAATAAATTTTAATTGATACCCAATATATAATAAAAACATATTTTATCCAATTAGAGGCTCTTACATTCTAAAGCAATTGACTTTATTCCGTGTATTTATATCTTATTCCACTTTCCAGACAAAACATGACAATCATCCATTACTTAAATGAAAAACTAAAATCACAGAGCTTTAATCAAAACGAAAAATCAAACTAAAACATCAAGAGCAATTTTTAAAATTCCCACAAATATTGACCACAGCAACGACTCCTCATCATTCGCCCGCTGATTAGTCGATTGTACGCTTCCTGAACCAGTTGGATCATCCGTAAAAACAGACAAAATGAATTCGCTTTCATCGAAAAAAGGATGACCGAATATACCGATAGCGACGGGTCGTGCCATTGTTACTGGTATCTCAACGGAATCAAGGCCACACGTAGCTGATTTTCGTTCGTAGCTGTGATAATCGGGTGACATTGTGACGCTGGAAACGTAAATGTCGGTATCACCGGACGTTGAGGTTAATTCGACGAGAACGTAGCCTTCTTTGTGTAATTTAAAGTAGCTGAAATTACCGGCGCCAATGCGATTATTGAAGCTGTACACGAGATGCTGAGCGCATTCGGCGAAGACTGAGATAGACGGAAACCGAAGAATAAAGAACGCGCACAAGATTGAGAAGAAATTCATTATGATCAGCGCGAAAATAAATGCGAAAAGAATTAATTAACTAAGAGAAGGGTTGAATCTTCAAATGGATATATTGAAAAACTTGTTTTTTATTTTCAGTAAGACTTAATGGAAACTGTAAAAAATAAAAATTAGATAATTAATGATCAATAATTTCTCATTCTGCAAATAAGATTTAAGGCTCCCATTCGGTTTCGCACTTCAGCAAATTAGGGTTAGAGATTGTTTAGGGTTAGATTTTGGGTTCAGATTGTAACTAGAGTCATGCTTAGGGTTATAGAGACGGATCAGACGTAGTTAGCAGTTATTTTCAGAGAATTAATTTTTTGAATTTTATTGTTTGTTTATAAACAATCGCCATTTTATGAGCGATAATTAAAGAAACACTGCAAAACATATTTTTTTCAAAAATGTTCGATGTAGTTTAAATTTCGCGATGAGACCTGTCTTATATTCCTCATCCTCACTTATATATGTGGTCTTATTTTTATTCTAAAAACTTCATGAGTTACATAACCGAATGAGACCCAGATTTAAAATATTACAATTTAGTCAAATCTTATCTTAAATTAAATAAAATGACTCTCCTTAAAATCTGAATATAAATCTGTACCGCTTTTAAATGAAAATAGATCAAAATCGTCGTAATTTCAGAGGAGGCAGTAACTCAGCAATATTTCGATTAGGCCTACTAACTACACATTACTTTGTCTAAAATAGATAAAACTACATTATAAATACTACTAATTTCATAATTATGAACTTTGAACTGCTAAAGTAAATCTAATGTTAAACGCGATAGTATTAAACATATAAATTTCAACAAAAAATGACAACATGGAATAAAAATATAAAAATAAATATTACAGAAAATGATTAATACGGGAAATTTAATGATTGCACAAAAATTGAAAAATAATAAAAAATAAATTTACTAAAAATAATTATCTGAGCGATAATTAAGCTTGTCCGCTGTTCTTATTTGTTTATGGTATTTTTTAACATATGAATTTTACAAATTTGCATCCTAAGAATAACATAAGGGAATTATTATTGCACACAAAATTTAAATTTCAAGTCTATTAGAACTCAATTAAATTATTATGATAACATTTTCTCATTATAATAAATACCTTACATAAAATTTGTGCGATTCTACATTGATTCCGCACCTCAGAATTGTCAGCGATCTGACAACGTACGGTGCGTAAGAAGTGCAGGATACGATACGTAATGTAACTTATGTTGTATGTAAATCACAAATTTTAATTTATCTAGACTTTCCAGCTCACGACTGAGACATGCATTGAATCATTTGAACGCTGAAACATTATATTCAATTGGAGCAAATAAAATTGCTGAAATTGCTTGAAATATCCTAATTGTTTTTTGTTTTATCTGACGATTAGCGATCGTAGCAAATGTTTTTTTAGCTTCATAGACTAGGCAATGTCGATGTGACAAATGGCATTGCAATAATATAGGCTTACCGTTACAGCCGCAGGTCCTTATTAACAAAAAATTACAATAATTACTTATTACGATTTACTGATTTTTCTGCGTTGAATAACTTGAATATAGCCAAATAACAATTGTACTGTGTAACAGTGCATGTGGAGACAAAAAACATGTAGTAGTAGACTATTATAATGTCGCGCAGTTACTTTCCTTAAATACCGGTAGTTTAAAATTAATTTATCATTAAAAAATTGTACGCTTTGTTTGATCATTGATATATTTTCAGATCTTACCTTTTGTATAGAAAGTGAAATAGCCTAAGCCTATATACAACTTTTAGAGAAAACAGCAACACAGAAAGTAATAGAGATTTATTGATATTAATTAAATATATATATATATCAATGCTAATATCTCTGTAATTACCTGTTCGACATATGCATTGGGCATATAGGTTACAATAAGAAAACTGCTAAACTTAATTATCAAATCATTAGGCCTAATAATTAAATTAAACAGTTTAAAATATAAATTCGTCGAATCTTGCATTTATTTTATTTATTTATCTCGTCAGTGTAAAAGTTGAAAGTTGAAATAGTTTACTCGCAAGTTGATAATATATGATACCTTGCGTATCACATATTAGATAAAATCTAAAAAATTTATAGTGTGTTTAAAAACCAAGAACAATTAATAACAGAAAATCATATATGATTTAATATTATAATTTCCAGTTCTAGAAAGTCTTAACAACAATTTTAGATCAACATAATAATATTATGTTATTTCCTATAAATTCATAATATCATCCTTTGCATCTAGCATCGCATCTCTGTCTACAAGCCAAGCGGCGCACTGCATACCGAAAGTTTCTCGAACAAGCCGTGTACAGAAAAAATCGCGACGAAATGTTGCTATAGTACAGAAACTGAATGAATTCCTGCCAGATATAAGCGTTCAACGAAAGTTCGTACGCCTCATCACGAATAGATATGATAAAAGCGTGTATGCGGAATGCGTAACTCGGTAAATTTAACGCGACAAACACCGTCGACACAACCAACAAGGCACTAGTGATGCGGACTTGCGTATGCTGACGTCGCGTCAGCACTCTCCATGAGGTCACTCCACCTCTGAGTACCGTGCTGGCGGATACAGGGGATCGAACCAGGGACTTGTCAATAGGTCTCCCTCCGGAGACACCCACCAGGCGCATGTCTACGGCACATTTTTGCGTCGTCGAGCAGTTGGAGTAGATTTCATCGGCCGAGTCGGCAGGGACGCTGGGGTGACAGCCTCGGCCTGTTCGACGACTGGTATAGTGGCAGATCTTGATGCCTATACCGACGTTCATTAAAATGATGGTCAGTAAGGGAACGAAGACGGTGACTACAGTGTCGATGCTACGAACTGTCTGAAATATAAAATATTATATCGTATAAAAAATAAAATAAAATATATTGTAAAATTAATAATAAATTTGGCTGAACTAAGAATTATGATACACGTTTCAATTTCTTAACTGTTAAAAGATGATAGATATTATATATATGCTGTATTTGCAATTGTTTTCCAGATTAATAAAAACCCAAAATCTCAAGTTTATTTCTATTTAAATTCTTAAAATTCTCAAAATTCTATCAAAACTTGATCAACGAAACCTTATCTAAGCAGAATCGTAACTTCGGCACACAAAATCATGTAACTTTGTTAAAATGATAGGCAACTTTTCGAGTCGTTTTTTTCGATTAATTTTTTCACTATATGCACGACGGTCATATTTACTGCCTACACATTTTTACTATCAACTTGTCACGGTCATTATCGCCAGCAAGGTTTCATCGACGTGTTCTGCTTACTTTTTTCTGATTATTACGCATTGCGGTAGCTTCACAACGCGCGGAGTCGAAATAGAGTGCACGGTAGAAGTGTTGTATTTCTTTTTTGTAATTTGCGAGCGATGATTTAAAACTCAAATAGAGAGACACTTGAAAAGATTCCGCAATTTATTAGTAAAAGTTTTCGTATAAAACTCTTTCAGTATTGTAAATTTTTAAAAGAGTTTCAGCTAACTCGCTTCGAAACAATTAGTTGAGAATCTAATAAGACACTGTTTGAATTTATAATGCATAACGTACAGATTGTAGAAAGTTGTAGTGTTTCAAACAATTTTATTTAATATGTATAAATATTTTTTGCAAATTTGTGTCTAGAATTTAGCAAAATCCTAGAAAGTTTCCAGAAAGTTAATCTTTCAAACAATGTTAGTGAAGTAAATAAGGAAGTCAATCGATTCAAATTGCAAATGAAACAGCATTCATTATCTTTACTAAATGTACTGAAAATTCATCTCAATGGGCGATTTTAAAATCATTTTCATATACGCAATTTAATAATTTATATATCTGCTATCTCAACATCATTTCAACAACATCTTTCCTACATGTTACAATTGATAGACACGTCACGTCACAAACAGCATTAGTTGAAGTGTTTGTGAGATGACGTATACGTCAGAGTGATGGCTTTGCGTGGAAATGCAAAAATATTTTGAATCGTTATTGGATCAATCTAAGAACTTTGTTTACGTAAAACAGAATTACGATTTCTTAAAAAAAAACAATTCTATCGAAACAACGAGATTATAAATGTTTACATAACACCGCGTAATGGAATATATTATAATATATTAGTTATAAAATCTGTAGTGTTATTGAATTATTGAGTGTTAGATATTAAGTGATATTGATTTAATTAGACTAATTCGAAAAATCAGTTATATATTTTTTTCTACATTTTCACTTAGAAAAAAATCAAAAAAGTTTCTTTAAAGTTAAGATAGATTCTCCGTCACACTCAAATTTCAAAATTGTGCAAAGAAAAAAAACGTTTTGATATAAAAATTATATTAGATGTTAGCATATACGAGACAGAATACAATCATCATTCAATAATAATTAATGATAATATTATGAAATAGTGCTTAATTGGGCATAATCATTGACATAATACAATTGCGAAAGGTCTACAATTTGAAACGTTTAAGAAAAACGTTACATTAGATTACAGACAAGACTAAATTTTGCAGGTAAAGAAACTTCAGGTCGCTTTACATTAATATAAAAACTTAAAAGATTTTGAATAAAAATTCACATCAAACAATCCACAAAAATACTTTATGTTAACAGTTAAAATACCAAATAAAAATATATTAAATAATATAGACCAATGGATATATTGTTACTTAACATTGTATAAAAAAATCGAAATAATAAGATGTGCGTTTTAGCCTATAGCCAATAAACACTTTGTGTTTACGCATTAATTATTAAATTTATTACACTCTATACAGAAAGATAATCTTCCTAATGTTACTCGAGGGTATATACGTCTTTTTGAAGATGAAGAATTTTCAGCTTTTTATATTGCGAAACACGATATGCAGATCATTTCGACTGGCATGAAATGTCGCGGCTTGGTTATCTGCCAATAAACTTGTATTTTATGAATAAACCACTTGTGGAGCACGGTCCAATTAAGTACGGTAAGTCTTTACGCTTAGCGTCGTAAAAGTTCCAGAAAAAAGATAATTAAAAGAGCAACGTTCATTGCAACTTTCCCATTATGTATTTAAACCGAAGTACCTGCAGTCAAAACAGTTATTTTTTGAGTTGATTAAAAATCTGAAATTGTAATCTTTGCCTTAGCCAATGAGCTATAGAAAATATAGTTTGATAAATCTATGATATCAAATTTTATTAAACAATCTTTTAACAGTAAGATAGATTTTATTTCAAAATCAAATAAAAAAATGAGTTTATTTCGAAAATAATAACAGATTAATGCAATAAAATTTGACAACATCACGGAATAAAATGACGATATACATAAATCTGAAATTTATGTATATATATATTGATATAAAAACAGAATGAATGTAGGTCAAATATTAAAATCAAGCGTAAAATAAAAAAAATTGTACATTCAATCTTTAAAAAAATTATACTTTTTGAAATCCTTCATAATTATTCACTGTTAGTTGTCTTACCTTCAGCGCAACGTTGTGGTGTGTCGTACAGACGGGCATGTTATTATAATGACTCACAGTCGTAGTGTACAAAGCGAACGAATAAAACGTCAATGACGTCAGAGTTAATGACGTCATCACTATAATAGCCCTCCTACGCGTACATAACTCATGTCGTCGCAGGGGATGAAAGACAATAATCCATCGCTCTATCGTGAAAGTTACCACCGTCCAGGCGGATAAAAAGCTGCAGACATAAGTTCCGTACGTTATCGTCTGACACCAGCCGTTTTTATGGAATATATGAACCCCAACCCAACCGAACCAGACAACGAGAACTGACACGAGAGAGATGTTATCAACCATCGCCAGGAACGCCAGGTAGAGGCTGGAACTCTGCCGGAACAGTCGTGGAGTCCATATGTAGACGAAGAAAGATAACGTGTTTCCGACAATACCAATAAGTATGATGACCGGAAGAACGTACGTGTTGAGAATACTAATGATTCGCTGGAACTCAAAATCTGATTCGTCAAAATTGTTATAATAAGTCAGGTTTGAGATCCTTTTGACTGAAGCGTTAAGACGGTGTAAGATATTTTCTCCAATTAGGATTAAATGCGATATGTTAAATTCAACAATTTCAGTTTTCAGCATGGGAAGAATGTCCATCATAGAGAGAATTTCTGAATAATGAGAAAATACAAAGAAAATGTAACATCAAACACAATAAAATAAAATATTTGTAAACGTTCGTTCAAGTATTTATAATGAAAAATCCTCTTTATCTTCAAAAAAATCTTATCATTGGTTTACTAAGGACATCTGAATCGCAATCGCAGATTCACGTCTGTATTATAAAGCCAGAACCTAAATATTAATTCAAAAATGACTCAACCCCCCTCCACATCTCATGGCAAGCGCCGTACGAGGGTAATTCGACCTCACCCCCACTCCCCTTCTTCTCTGTACACCAGTGATAACCTGAAACTGACTCGAGACAACGCGTAAATATTTGTGCAAAGATCATTCATCTCGATTACTTTCAGATTTTAATTTAGATTCGACTATTTTTGTCGTCCGCGTAAAGGAAAATTTGAAAATCCCATGAACCTTCTTCAGTCACGTATGCAATCACTTTGATGTTATTTTTGTCACAAACGAGAAAAAACAGTTGAGTAATATTATCTGACATGTAAAGTAGAAGAATGATAAGAGAGACCTCTGCATCAAATTAGAAAATAATATAGCCTCTGCATATTTATTAGTCTTATTTCATTTACACAATAACAGATATCGAGCAAAGCAAGAGAGACGCGGAAAGAAAGGATTGTTTGAAATCGCATAACGCTAACTGTTTGTCTTTACGTTTAAATGTAAAACCTTCATTTTATGTCATATGTTAATGAAAGAATATTCATTGCAACAGAATGTCAAAATAATGAAGTTTGTGACGTTCGCAGATGATGTATTCCCGCCCTCTCCCCCACCCCTCGGAATTCTCTCTGTCATTATTATAATAATAATAAATTAAATAATCAGGATGATAAATAATTATATATATTATTATAATTTATCACAGAAATATATAAAATGTTAATAACTCTCTGATATTAATACCGAAATCGCATAAGTTATTATTCGTTTCTCTATGCTGTTTATTTAATTGTTTTCTATCAAAATCTTCAAAAAGAATGACCAAGTATAAATAAAATAAATAACTAAATAATCATTAATATTATATACTAATATTAATAGCTTAATTTCTACAATAATTGAATCAACGGTTTAACGCTTGTCTATATGCAATGCAAATTTCTTAACAATTTTTGCAGCAATTTCTTAGCTTAAGGAGAATGGACCTTCATTTCAGTAATCCGATGCTCATTCACTGCAGCCTTGAATCTCTTATTTGTATCTTCAGGCCACCACTTCTCTAATGATATAAAAGTGCGGCGTTTCTCACCACACATTTTACGATTTCCTTTCTTTCACTTCATGCCAATCCTTTCTCGGATTAAAGTGGATCAATACTATTAGCCGACGACTGTACTTGCGCTGTTTGCAAACGTTGTAGAATTCCTATTCGACTGCTGCCAATAATCGTTTGTGTCAAAACTTCTAGAATCTGAGCGCATTGATTGGCCGATAATAAGATTCTGGAGCGTATACATAGCAAGTCCCATTCCAAATAGTAAATAAACAAGAAATGAATCAGTTTCGGTAATTTGAATATAAATTTATAAGCATCATCAATCTAGTTTATAATACAAGCTATTTTACAATACAATGTTATAGGAAACAATTAAGTTTTTTAATTCTTTAGTTAATTTATCCCTTTTTAACTTAAAAGGTTTATATGATTTTGTTTCTGTTATACGTCTCAGCAACAGATATTTTACTTGCAGTTCAATTTGTCATGAAAAATTACAATATGAGTTTCGATGTAAGGTAATACATGAAAAATATTACATCAATTATAATGTCATATTAAATTAATACTTATTGTGACATTATAAATTATTCTGATCAAGACTTTTAATATAAATTAAATGACGATTTTCTAGTTAAAGCCAATGATACGAAATTTTTGTCACCAAACTAGATTATGTTCTGAATTGATAGCGTGTAAGTTTGTCTAAAGTTACGCAACCCTCCACCATGATAAGTAATTTATATCAATTTCTTCCGGTAATCAAATTAATCCGATAAAAATATTTATAAATCATTTTCTCATCTTATTGTCGCAGCTGCTATAGGCATCACTTTCATTTTCAATAAATTATAAGAAACCAATTTCAGGTTTTCAAAGTTTTATGTTTTTTTTATAAGCAATAGCATATATCGAGATCTTATGGAGACTTTTATTCAGAGCTTCAGTGGTTGGTCCTTTGAATATAAAGAAAATAGACAATCTTATTGCATTATATCATTTTTAATAAAATTTATGTGACGAATTTTCAACATACGAGCAATTAATCTGTCATTTTTATTTGTGCATTTTTACACATATATAGAACTTCCAAAAATCAACGTAAAAAATTATGCCCTTTGTCAGAGGCCCGCTGACTTATTATCCATAACTTTCAAGAAATAGTTCTACAGTATTATATTACTACTAGATATAACCCGTCAAAATGACGGGGGGGGGGGCGGAGAGTGGCTGGGGAGAGAAATATTAATTGCAAATAGTAAATATTAATTACACAGCATTAAAAATTAATTTCACAAATAACCCGTCACAAATCCACTCTATTGAAAATACACACATTGAAAATAAATTATATTAATTTTCAATATTAATTAAAAGTCAATATTATAAATCTTTTATTCGTCTCAACGACAGAAATAAACATACATCAAATAAATAAAAGAAAATGAATAGTGCAAACCGTCTATATGAGGTGCAGACAATACTGTAAATCAGTAAATAAAAAGAGTGACTTACATATATATATACCTATATATATAATACTATCATATATGCAAATAGCAATATGCAATAAATTGAAGAGAAAATACATAGTTACTTAACAAT
>JAQIXG010000449.1:0-32815 GCA_034700105.1 Oconnorella tubifera
TTTAGTTTACACAACGTATATGTTTACGTTGTGTAAACTAAACATATACGTTGTGTAAACTAAACATATACGTTGTGTAAACTAAACATATATTTAAAATAAATTGTTTTCAATAAACGATTCCTTATTTTTTGAGCTAATATAATTATTGTGTTACTCAACATCTACAATCAGTTTTTGGTCATTTTTAAAGCATATTCCGCCTACTCGGTTTTCTTGGCTGAAACTTTTTAAGGTCATATTGCCTTTAGCATTTGTTGAAGGCACTCAGCTGCTTGATTTGATGACGACAGCGTTGAACACTTGTTGCAACATCAGTCAATCACGTTAAACATATATTAGGTCATATTGCAAAGCGATTAATTGCAAAATGTTTCAGAACTTAAAAGAACTTTGCAATAATCGAATAATTAAGCTAGATGTTACATTAATGCATTTGCGATTACTGTTGGCATAACAACATGGAAACTATTTAACGGTATGTTACATACAGCATATAGTATACATTATATACAATATACTGTAAAACCACAAACAAAATTTGATTATTCTTAGTCTTTTGATTATTCTCATAACAACATCAGATTGTAAACGATAACAGCGTCGGAATCGGTCGAAATTAATTTGGGAACAAATCTATTAAAAGCGCAGCGCATTCGGCGGCACGTTGCTTTGCCGCGAATCACGTACGTGAATACATTCACTCGCCAGTCATAACGTTGAGAGGAAACAGATG
The DNA here is from genome assembly GCA_034700105.1 of Oconnorella tubifera. Lineage (NCBI taxonomy): Eukaryota > Metazoa > Annelida > Clitellata > Enchytraeida > Enchytraeidae > Oconnorella > Oconnorella tubifera. Next base: position 737 of record JAQIXG010000449.1, read on the forward strand.
AAGGAAGGCCATCGATTTCGACCGAGTAGTCTCTGCGTATAGTCAGACATAAAAAGTGATGTCATTGAAAGGCAGATATGTATTGAAAACGATGAAGAATAGACTGATGTCTAGTAGTGAGATGAGGTTAGAGAAAAAAATAGACATAAAAAAGAATTAAGTAAATAAAGAATAGTTTTTATTGATGTCTTGAAGTCAAACGGTGAATCAGATATATTTTATTAGATTACGAAATAAGATGATAACAATGTTTTAATTTTGGTATGCGGACGTTTCGTCAAAGGACTGTTCGTCAAGGATATTTTTGGGTTTAGGATTACGGTTAGGGTTAATGTTCGGGTTTGAGTTAGGGTTACTATTAGGGTCAGGGTTAGGTGTTATAAGAGTCGTCCGTTATAGAAATAGTCCTTTGACGAATTGTCCTAGAACCTTAATTTCAACGAGAGATACTTTTATTTAACTCTCTAAAATAAAATTTGCCTTTATTTTACATTAAATCGGTTCGGCAGTGGCCTTCAATAACATGTTGTTATTCATACAGAATCATGCACCAATGACATAATTTCGTGAATGTAATAGTGATATTTATGCATTATTCTAAATTAAAGCATTAAAATAGAAGATGAAGCAATAAATACGAACTGATAAATAATCACGGTGCCAATTTACAACCGATATTAGATTTTATGACTTTTGCTGCGTATTATAATCGATGGGCAGAAGTAGAAATTTCGTGACGAATGATTTATTCTATACAACGACATGAATGGAATAATTTAGACTAAACATTGCACAGCATAACGTCTATTTATCATGCAATGATCTACGATTTTCATTACTCGAGCATTTATAACACGCTACTTATATCAAAAACGCAAAATAAACTTAGTTAAATCTCTTTAGTGATAATTGATTAAAATATATAAAGTAAAGATATTTTATTTACTATGAGATGAATACTGATTTTTAAATTTGTAGCCAGTATAAATGTATTGAGCTTACTAGCTTAATACACATTTAAATATATTACAAATTACATAATGTTATTTATATGTCATTACAAATTACATTCACATTCAAACTAACGTTTGTAAACGTTTAGATTCTCTCCCAAAATTATTTCACATGAATATCTACTCCCGATGCGAAACTAGACAACCAATAGTGAATTACATAAAAAACCCTGACATATTTTCGAAATATCGTGAATCAGAAATCAGACTTTTTCTGCCTCTTGTCTGAGTTATCATTTGAGATGCTATCAAACTAACATAATTCCCAGCTGGGAATATCTTCAAACGTGAGAGTACAGTTTGCCATCATCGCCTCTACGTTACACAGCAACTACGTCACACGGTACTACCAGCAAATGTCATAGACGACGTGACCCTTATTTGACCCGCGACAAAACCGCGCGTGATGCAAACTCGCGTCCGTATCATAACGCGAATTTTGTCTTTTCGCGTTACCGCGACTGAAGCGCTGCATATTAACGCTAACAAACGAACGATAAACGTCGGCAATAATATTTTCAGTCAACCGCTAGTTCAACGCCAATAAGACGAAGAGACAGTAGAGTCTTCCCATCGGCGTAAAGACGGAGAGGGGCTGAGAACCTAGTCGTGCCCGTCGGCGCGCAAATACGATTCATTTCTCGCACGATTTGTGTGCTGTTCGCATAAAGATGCGTTTTGCGTAATGCGCGGTTCGCTTATACGTCGAGAGACGACGATCGGAAAGCCAGCGATATGGGATACATGAGAATAAGTTATGACAAATAATGAACTTGTAGAGAAAAAGCTCAATTTACAGTTTTGCAATTTCAAATATTATGATATAGCTTAGCCTTATTTTTTGATATTAACAATAGGCAAGCATGTTTATGATTAAAATCATTTATAGTACGACTATGTGTATTATAGTAATCATTGTTGAACAAATTTTACATGAATTCTCCCAAGCTGTGTAGGAACTTTGAAAATATTTCAGCTTAAATTTACTCATTATATTAGAAATAATTTGTTTACAATATAACAATCACAATTTAATCTTTATAATGCAATTATATATGCATAATAAAATAAAATATAGGTCTATTTGCTACATCAGAGTGATGTAGGATAGTTATCCGCAGGATCATTAACCGTTGTAAAAATATAATAATAACCATGCTAATATTTATAATTGAAAAATTATTTTGCAAAAAGTTTTCTATATATATAGTAGTCTTATTTAATTTCCTGTTTACCTTTTTGTTAAAGTCTGTCTACCTCGCGAGGTGAAAGAACTTTTAATATTTGAATTCGAATAGAAACTTAATAATTCTGTGAGATGCATAAAAAGAATATTGTATGACCTTACGAATACTCAAAGCTTAGTTTATTGCTTATTTTCATTCGGTTCTATTTGAATCAAATGCCTTAATGAAACCATAATTAAGCTAATAAGTTTGTAAGAATTCGTCAAATGAACGGGAAGTGTCAGATTATTATAAGAAACTGAAAGCCAATTTATCATCTGCAGTAATTAGAATGTATACAAATATCTTTGGACACCGCTGAGATACATACATAATATATCCGAGATTGTTTTTTTTACAAGCTGTGAGAGGATGTTGGCCTGGTATCAAATTCTGATATCAGTTGTAAAAAATAATACACACAAAATCTTTCTGAAATTATTTTTATTTGAGTTTAAATTTAAAAAAAGTGGAAAATAGAAAGATAAATCTAATTAATTTTGATAATTAAAATGAGTATCTTAGTAATTAATTAGTTCATAAATGTATAGCACAGTTTGCAAAAATATAATTCTGCAAAAATGTTTAAAATCATATTTCTAAATATCATATGTAATATCTTTTAAAGTACGTAAATTAAATGGAAATAAAATACTTATAGCTTGAATATTAAAAATACCTTTTTAAATACGTTAAAATGTTTTATTAAAACTGTTTACTGTTTCATATAAAATTTTATTGCAAATCAAATGACTTCATCATTTTATTAGTTTCTTCTACCAAGCAGCCACTTCAACATTATTGTAAGATGAATTTATTAAAAGCATACTAAAATTAAAGATTTTGTTAAAACGAGAATTTATTATACATTATATAGCATATCGTAATAACTATATGATTTTATAGCACATTATTATTACTCGTAATATTCATACGATTTTATAGCATTTTATTATTACTTGTAATAATAATATGCTTTAAATTAAAATTAACCATAAAAAAGTGCCCCTTCAAAACGCATTACGCAAAATCTAGACCAGTTTTCATTCCACAACCAGATAAACAGTAAATCTCATCAAAAGTCAATAATTGCCCAACAAACAAATTAAAACGACCAGAGATGGGAATAAAATGTGTGTTTTGAGGCGAAAACAAACCACGATGAGCTCGGATAATAGAATTCGGAAGACTATCATCGAAAATAGAATTCACTGATTATCACTCGGCAATCCTTACGAGTCTCTGCGGTCTACGATATCGGATAAATTTAACCAGAACTAAAGCTCTTTATTTGTTCGCGTTGAAATGTCAGAAGTCTCAATGAAAAAAAATACTGGTCTTTGCTTGGTGTGGTGTGGTATGTGAGTTGAAATGTAGCGATTGTCCCAGGCGCTAACAGGCCGCGGGAGGGCTGTAGAGGCCGGTAGAGTTTAACAGGAAAAAACAAAGTAGACGACAATGAGATTGATTTGAGCCTAAAGTGTAATACGGAGAAAAAGGCTGCAGAGCTTGTTTTCTAATGAAGAACAGTAAAAATCAATGTTGATTTAACGAAATGTGTTATTTATTTGTTTTCATGCATTATTTTAGTAAATAAGTAAGAGTTTTGTTCAACAGATTCTTCAAATAGCAATAGCATATTTTGCTGCAACTGACTTATCTGCAAAAGACTTAACTTTTCAGTACAATCTGATACCAGCATTGAATTAATTTTTAGCTATTAATAATTTCGATATGTATGCCAAATTTGGAAACATGCACAATATGAAATGCTGAAGAATGTTCAGCATTTGATTGTTACTGGTATAATTCTTAAGCGTATTAAGCACGTTTAAGTAACATTCAATATGATCTAGTAAAAACCTCTTTAGAGATAACAATAAAAGTATTAAAATATCTACACATTATTTCATTATAATATGTAATCCTGCAAGTTTAATTATATATATTACGATTTCGAGATAAACCTATATTATTCTAGGAATTCATAATGCGATGCTTAATTATTCAAATTCATTCGCATAACGTCACAGCTGATTTAACAGTAAACCACAGATAATCTAATTTTTCTCATGCTATACTTCATAGCCCACGCGCAACACTACCACATCTGTCACGTTTTACGAGTAACAACGAAAGACAAAGTACTTCTCTCAACATGATTGCATTTGAGCATCGCTCAGGGAAGACTAGAAATGGACCGCAATCACTAATACGAGGAGGATCGGGCAAATCGCTGACAGTAAGAAAAGAATGCGTTTTTCAGCTTATGGGATCACCTTCAACCGAGTCGGAAGAACAGAGGCGCACGTGTGAGGGATAATGAGATTTGATCGTAAACTTGAGAAGAGAGCAATTGTAGAATAAAATGCCACAAAAGAGAGGCAAACCAGGAAAACTATAAACGTAAGATCTATATAATATTATGGAAAACTAAACCGTTTCTGCGCATTAATAAGATGTTTTTAGAAAAAATGTAACATTACTTTTTACCAGCAACCAAACATTTATTTGCTATTATTTTTTTGTAAAGATTCATCTCAGGTGATGCGTACAGTTGAAAAATGCTATAATTGAAGATAAATGACTACATAAATGAATACATTGTCAACGGCCAAAGTGCGATACGAGTGTAAATATTATAAAGCTAAAAAGAAGAATAAATAATACTCGTTTCGCAGAAATCAACTTATTGCGAGTCTGTCCGCAGCGCTTATCTATTCTTAATAAGATTAATTTAATTGACAGTCGTCTTTCCATCACAACTGCCGCCTAGCTGTTAACTTTGGTCATCATCTGCGCGAGACTGTGAAATAAGTAGAAAGAATCAATCATATTATGACATTGCTATTGAGCGCGAGCGCTTTGACAGCGGGTCAACCAGTTTAGAGTTTATTTTCTTTTAAAGACATTACTTATTAGTGCGAGATAATAAAGTTACTGAAGTCAAAGCAATGAAACCAAAAATATTGAATTTTACACTTTCAAAAAAAACGTTATTAATCGGTTCAATATATTACTATAATAATTCGCAGCGTTTGAAAAACCTATATAATCATGAGTAAAAAGCTTTAATTAATACTCTAATAGAATACTATAAATTAATGAAATAGTTTTAAATGCAATATATTACATATTACTTAACTTTATATAAAAAGTCTCATTGTCCTTACGTAAACTTACAAATAAATATATGTAAATGATCTTCAAGTTAGCAAAAGTTATCAAATAATAAAATATACTCAAAGTACAAATTGTTTTTTAATTAATCTAATAACAATTACATAAGACTGATTACTTACTGTCGGTGAATCTAACAAGCAGAAACAAGACAAGCCTCAGAATCGACCAGATGGTCGCTAACGCAAGTACATCCATGCGTTCAATAACGCAGCGTCGCCGCGACGCAACCGCCGAATGACGTTATCGGATCACTTTGTCATTTCTTATCTGCGCAAAAACATATAGGCGTGTAGACAAAAAACAACCGGATTGTTCGCTATCGGGGGACGGCATCTTTTTATGCCTCGCACGGGTGTATCGCGCTGCGGTGACGCGACGACGACGGCGGTTATAACAACGCTATCATTTAATTAGAAGCTTCTATAACATGTCGAGGTGATAATAAAAGTAACGATGATGGTTTTATTGTTTTTATCTAACTGATTATCTTATTTCTAGTCGGACAACATCTTTCATCACTTACAATGATAAAATAATTTTTTCTTACAGAGTTTTTCCGTTTAGGTGTACATTTCTAATCGTCGGATACCCCCTTGAAAAACTAGATATTTGGTGTCTCAAAATGATGCCATATAATAGCGCTCGTGTATAAAAAGTCCCTGCTGTGAAATGAAATAAAAAATTAAAAGTATTCAGAAATAGAAATATGACAGAAAAAGGAAGACACATGACATCGAGATGCTCGTCAGAATGTTGAAGAAACTAATAACATAGAAAGACACGAGCAGCAATTTGCAATTAGAACAGCAAACGGTCGTTAGTTGAAATCGACAAAATCAATATAATGCCAGCGCAGGCAGTGTCGCTCATTTAACGCTAAAAATTCTTAACATTCAAAATATTGTATTTATGTAAATGATTTATTATTGTTATATTACTTTTATTCAATTAGATTTGCACATGTATTGCAGTAAGAACATAAATTTTCACAAGGTTTCATTACACTACAAATGCTTGATTCGGTTTCAATTTTTTTCACGCAATGTCAATTTGTGAAATGATATTTGTATGCGTGTGTATAAATAAAGATAAGTACAAAAAATTGATGCATATTAAATACAGCTTAAGTGCAACCCTGATGTTTGAGAACTTAATTAACTTCTGTTTTCTATGAAACTGCAATAAATACTCAACAAGGAAAGTAGACAAATTATTTAATATTGCAGAACAAGCTGATGCCGACCATTATAATGAATCGTAAAAATATATGAACATAAAAAGATTAGAAAATAAATGATCAACCGTAATGATTTAACACGATGTGAGACAGAGATATTGGCAATTTTGTTCTCAAATAAGAAAAGAATTTATCTCGCATCCGGCTAATACGTATTAAAATCGCAAATATGATAGACGGAAACGTAATATAAAACAGATATTTTAGAGACATTAGAGAAAAATAAGCTTGAAACATTAACTGTTGACTTTTCTATAGAACGGTTAAAATAAAATCCAGTATCTTAAGCAAAATTAAATTTAAACTTAATATAAAAACGCTAATTATCAACAACCAGATAACGCATTAAATCAATTATTGATATAATCAATGTAAAGTACAAAAGTTGTGTTATTTACTCTAATAGATTAAAACATTTTATTTATATTTTTTCGAAGATTGCGCTTGTTTTGCAAAATCTAAAATAATATTTCCGAATACCAACCTCTGTCAAGAGTCTTCCATGCAAATAATCGCGAGATAAGATCTATGCAGGAATTTGCAAGGTATCCTAACTGATTTGAAATCGTATAAGTTGTACATACAAGGAATCCTTTTAAAGTGCAGTCCACATTTATCGATTTAAAGTCGCTGACCGTGTGACCGCGCAGATTTTAAAGGTTTATGCAAAGAGAAGTGCTAACTCTGTTTAACATTACTTGCAGAAGTCAGAACACATTTTCGCAGTGTTTGTTGAGTTTCAGTAAATTAAACAATTAATGTAGTATGCTGTGTATATACGATATTGTAGTTCATTGATAATCTTTCAATAAAATGTTTATAACTATAAACTATATAAAAGTTACAACTACTTTATTAACTGTACAGTCAAGTTCGTGACTGCGAAGTTACAACTGTGAATCTTTGATAAACAAACATTTCAAAATATCCTAATAAATATTGTTCTGGTCAAGTTTTATAGCAAGCTGTTTAATTCTTTAATGCGACTAACACAGTTTTTAAACTATATAGCGTTAACTTCCAAATTTTGAAATGAAATTGGTTTATAAATGCAGTTTTGCACTATTGAGTATTGCATACTCTATTTAAATGTGACGACTTGAAAAATGTTAGGGAATTGAATCGATACTATAGGTGAAATAAGATGGCTTTACTTCAATGTAATATACATTACATAATTGTATATCTTTAACTAAAAAATAATATCTTACCAGATTATGTTAAATACAGAAAAACATTAAACTTATACTTATGCGCTTTACTTATTATAATGTCCATATTTTACTTGATAAATGATCTTTTATCAATTGTAGATCAATTCTATTTAATCACTTAAAAGGAAAAATCAAGTGTTAGATCAAAAAGATGCTTATTATAACAAGTTATAATCATCTGATGCTAGAAAATACATTGATAAAACAAATCTGGCTACTTTCTCTAAATTCTAATCAATACTGTTTCAACTGATTATTTTGATCGTCTGAGTCGTGTTATGATCAGCTTGCATCTTGTAGCTTGCACGAATAGATTGCTCGAAAATGAACAGCTCAGTGGAGTTGAATTTGTTTTATATAATAAACTTATGCAATTTGAAGTAATGGTAAAGAACCGAACTCGTAATAGACAGATCCAGGGTTCGAGTCCAGGAAAATGTAACAATTTAAACTTGCAGCAGCTTTTCATAATACACTATGGCTATATCCTTGGCGTTAATCTCAAAACGGTAATATTGATATTAAATTAAGAAATATCAAATATATAACAGTTTTCAAATGCTTTCATATTTCATATGTTTATATTACTTGTGATTTTTAATTACCTCCAATTTTACTGCAATTTCATATACAATACATATTTCATATGCAATTTTATATACAATTTCATATACTGTATTTGTGTTTATATTATTGTTGTGTTGAAATATCAATGAATGTTATTTTGCAAAAGGAGTCAATAAAACAGGTAGTGCGTTACAGAATATATAGCATTTTATGTTTTTTTGTATTTTTATCGTGTTTTGTAACAACAAACACGATAAAAATACCGGTTAATTATAAGTAATGACAATAGCAAGATTGAAACACATGTAAAGTCTATCACGTGCACAATTTTAAACAAACATTGTCTATTGCTGTTGAACTAATTTAAAACACTCATTTTCTTCTTCCTGAGAAGAACTGATTATATCTATTAGTTAAATTGCACTTGGCAAAGAATCTAGAATAGCATAAATTGATTTGTTGCTTGAGAAGAAATATTATTTCGGCTAAATGCGATTATTTTTTATTCCAAAAATTGATGTGACAATATCACATATAAAGAGGAGGTTAAAGAAAATTAATTTACTGATATTAATCACTAAATATTTAAAAATATTATGGTTATAATATTACTAGAATTAAAATTTTATTTTATTGCAACTGATCTGATTCTCGGTCTCTACTGTGCCTGTATTTGTTTGCAGTTATTAGGAAATAAAATTGACGATTAATTAAGATGATCTTAAAGATGTCATTTCTCACACAACACATGATATATCAAAAAAATATTGATATATTTTCTCATTTAAGCCAGAACGTAAGCATAAAATATTGTCAATGTTAATAGCCATAAGATAAAACGACTCATCAGCTATATCTTCAAGAAACACGTTGTTAGTTGATATGCTTAACCTGTAAGACAATCGCACAAGATGCATACAAAACGAAAGTTGTTAAAGTCACGCGTGAATGAGACTCAAATAAGCATGCAGCATTCAATGAATGCACTTTCGAAACGACATCATTCAATGTTTGAAAAAAAGATATATTGAGGAAGAAAGATCTTCAATAGACTAGACTTGATGCAGGTGTTTCTCATGTGCGAGATAAATAATATGCTTTATTTACGGCTTCTGGCCATACAACTCTTCGACTATCTTGGTTTCGTTTAGTTTCAGAAGCTTTGTTTTTTTCATTTTTTTCCTGACGTTTTGTTAATTGCCCTGGCTGAGTTATTGTTCTTGAAGGTCGATTATTTTGACATTATTTTATACAAGTGATCGATTTGAAGAAAAAAATTAAACTATTCGTTGCTTTTGAAGCGATAAAGAAAATAAAGCAGTAAAAAATTTAATGTAACTCAATCTACTAAAATGATTATGGTATTCATGATTAAAACTTCCGTGTGGCATTTAGATAGATACTCATTTTATATAGATTTAAAAATTAATTTTAATACAATCTATAGATTCAAGAATTAATTTTAAGATACTTGCATATATGATTTTGTTGTTTGTTTTATGTACGGAATATATAAGCCAAAAGTGATGGTTTGTTATCCAAAAGTGATGGTTTGTTACTATGAGAAGTTTGTTGTAAATATCAGTTGTTGTTTTATAACTGCGTATACCAACGATTAGGGTTAGGGTTAGGGTTAAAGTTAACGATTAGAGTTAGGGTTGTGGTATGGTTACGGTTGAGGTTAGTTTCATGTTAATGTTATGGTTAGAGTTAGGATTAAAGTTAGGGTTCTTTATAGCACTTTTTCAGTTGGGTTGTTATTTTGTTATTAATTTTCAGATTTTTTAAACAATTTGGGTTAAAACGGATAGAGTAGGTTAGTACGATTAGAGCTTAGTTTGAGTGACGACTTAGAGTTTTTTTAAATCATATGTAACTGAAGTTGCCATCTAATTTTATCCTTATCTTAGTTTTATCAAAGAGTGTAGATAAATAATTTGAAATCTCTTCGTCCGATTAAGTTGAATGGGATGAGAACTACTGACCCGGTGTGATTAATTCATTTCAGACTTGCTACTGACAGCACCGGTTGGCCAAATTATTTCAGGCTTCGTTTCCTTCTCGATCAAACATTAGCATCGCAGTACTTCGTCTCTTCATTGCTGTTACTTGAATATAATTTTAAATACTTAGAGTTGTTGAAATACATAGCCCTAACCCTAACCCTAATAACAACTCTAACACTAATCCTAACAGCAACTCCAACCCTAACCATAACCTTAACCCTAACAATAACGCAAAGCCTTATCCTAACCCTAATCATAGGCTAGCCTACCATACCCCTATTCCTAAATATAATCCTATTTTTTCCAAATTTCTAACCTTACACGTTCTTGGGAATAATAATTTCTCAATGTGAAAGGTAGTATTGTCTGTAATATGACTTCAATCAATAGCGTGATAATGAAATAATTACTTGCAAGCATTCTGTGCACATTTCTGCTAAATTTATTTGATTTTTTATATATAACAAATAATTTGATATTTTGAGTTTATAATACATTGTATTTTTTATGACAAATTTCATCGATTCATCTTATTTTTCTTGTTATACTATATTCCAATTCACTTTATTTTGTTTCTATAGTTTAATTCTATAGTGTATACATGTTAATCTGCGGTATACACTTTTATAGTAATCCTGAATTATGCATTTCAGCAAATTTCCTTGTCGTTCAAACTTTCAAAAACTCATCCATCACTGAATCGTTTGCTTTGTTATTTTACATCCCGTTCCATTCCACTTCTTTCAACAATCTTTCTCATCAAACTGATTTTATACCGCACTGCTCCGACCCGAGATTCTACCCCTGAGCACACAGTATGTGACCCCGTAGTCACATTATTTTTCCATCATTCTCTCTATGCGCCACACAGACCACAGTGTTCATTCGTGCTTCGATGATTGCCACAACGACGAGAGATAAGTTCCGACTGAAAAATATCCAGCCGTGATCCAAAACGAAGGGTGACATAGTTTCGCTCTGCCGACCTGCAGATTCTGCCGTGTGGCGAGTCCCGTTTTGGGTCCGTCGTGCTTTTAATCCCAGAGAAGAGAAGGCGGAGGGGTTATTTCGTGGAAAAAGTGAGAGATGATTAAATGAACCGCACGTTTTAGAACATAATATTTTTTATTGATCGCTCTTTGTGCTGTTAAATGAAACGATCAATGATTTCGAGGGCAGAGGTTAGGATACGAGGAATTGATTAAATGCTTGTATAATTTGAAAAGATGCCTGATTCAGAATAAATACTTTTGACTTCGCTATGTTTTATATTTGGCTTGAATTATATACAGTATATTAGATTATATTAATCATTAACGATCTTGTTAATTTCTTAATTGTATATTAAATTGTGTTGTTCATAACGAGCTCATGAGGAGTAAAGTTTATGTACAGGCATATTCAATGGATAAAATATCAAGTTTTGTGATTATTATAGAAATGATCTTATTTGTGGCTTAACTTTTTCCAAAATTATGATTTAATTTCAGTTACTGTAGGTTATGGGGTCTTATTAAAGTAAAGACTTTCCTAATTTTTATTGTTTTAGGCTTGTACTTGTATAGATGAGCCAAAGCATGAATTTCAAATAAGAAAAACCTATTTTATGTTAGATCAGATGACATACTGGCAGATAACATTCTTTTATAACGCAATTGTATACACAACCCACGAAACATTGCATAACTAGCGCGAACTAGAAGTCATTTTCTAAGCGGATAATTACAAACAAATTGCTTCCTAAAGATAACTACAGATCCAATAAGCGCATTCGCCTTTAATGAGTCGCACTTGGATCGATTAGCGAGACGAAACAAAGCGAGCAATAAGCACGGGATTTATCGCGTTCCAATTTCAGACAGCTGTTCGGACACTTAGCAATGAGACCGTGCTAGATAGCAGCTGCTGAAGAGTTTATAACTCGGGGGTATGAACCGACATGGAAAGAATCGATCTTCTCTTGTGCCCTCGTTGATTAACTATTAGGTGCAATGGTATAATTGCACTCCGAAGAACGTACGCATGTAATCAATGCGGACACAGTTTAATCCTTCAAGCTAGTACTTTCTGCACTCTTAAGTCAAATGCACCAAAATGATTCATATCATGTGAGAAGTTTTATTTAGGTCATAAGTATTAAAGTAATACGTATTTAAATTATATCGTAAGATTCTCAAAAGTATCATCAAGGAATTTAATTACAAACAATTATATACACAACTTTGTGCATCAAAGTTCGAGTCTTATTCAAAGCTAGATTTCAATGTTTGCAGCAATACTCTATATTATTTTGCATATATTTTAATATTCTATATTAGAATTTTAATATATTCTATATTAAAATGTATGTAGAATTATCCAATATATTTCTAGTTAACCAAAGCGGTAATTGACATATTCATATAAAAGGCAATGCATTGGCCATGATAAGTATTGTATCATTACAAACATTCATATTATTACAACACAATTTCCGCCAACGCGCGATTCATATTAACGGAAATATTGCTGAGATTACTGCTTTGATAACATCGCACGTAATGCACTTACTCTTCTTTTCCTTCCATCTCCCGCACGCAAGCATGCTCTCCAGCTATGCAATGAATGTTTTAAACGAACAGTGTAACTTTCATAGACTACTGTCGTCTAATAGCATCACGAAAGAAGAAAGATTGCGAGGCATAACTCGGCGGACAATGAAATATTTTGATGCATTGTCGGATGGGTCGACTACGAGTCGTCTATCACGTCCGCGTGATCATCGTCTGGTTTATGTCACGTGCACAACGCTGGCCACTTGTGGTTTGCTTTCATCCCGGCCAATAAGTTGAGCTGTTTTAAAATATGTAAAATGGTGATTATTTGTTTTTGTAGATTTAGTCCAGTTATTTACTTGTGACTACTTGTCGTGGTTTAATGTTTAATGAAAGAAAAATAGAGAAAATTATAATATTTTCATTAACATTTATGAATACGCAGATTATATATTTACAATATTACATACACTGTCGAATTTTACATTAATTGAAGAAATTTTTGATTCAAAATAATTTTTTTAAATATACTTACAAATGTGTGCATGAATCTGTTCTTTCAAAAATTTAACATAATATATACCTCCCCTTTAGAAAGAAACTATACAACAGTCAGATCCGCATATACAGCATCAACACATATGAACATTTACTATATGAATATAGAATGATATCATATTTTATTGCATTAATATTTTATAGCAAATAATTGTAGCATATATGCGGGTCTAACATGCAATACATTATCAGCATAAATCAGATCGGCATGTTCATTATACTCTCATCGAGAATATTTTTCTGGGCTAAGTAGTAAGTAAGGTTAAGAGGTGCACGAAACGAAAATAAAACAGTGTCAACTCCACTCGAGAAGAATAAAATAAATTGTTTTATTTACATGCTCTAAACTACTTTTAATGCCATTGATATGACATGAATTCACTTTGATCATCAACAGAACCGTATAGCTCTGAATTAATCTGAAAGATTTAGATTCGACTCCAGGAAATGTTTACTGTATCTCAAGTATAAACAAAATCATCAGAAATAGTTATTCCAAGTTTAGACTGCTGTGGAATTCAATAGAAACAATATAACCTGTAATTTATTATTTGAAAGTCTCTGCATGCAGGCATACATATATTTTAATGTTGAATACGAAATGAATGATAATAATTATTAATGTAGTAATTAAATTGTTATCTCAACAAATTAATGAATGAAAACTAAGCTAACGTAGGATAAATATCTCAAAATAACTAGAACATTATGAACAATATGCGTATTACTTTTTGATTTATCTTTTGTCCATAAACTTTACAAGTAAGTGCTTAATACTTAATTTTAGCAATATTAAATACTTATTAAATTATCTATTAAATTTATGTTAGTTGTATGTTACATGTACACATATTACATTTATTACATGAATATTAAATTAATTACGGAATGTTTTTGATGTTCTTTTCATAAATATCTAGAGCTATAAATCTACTTCTATTTGACCGTCAAACAATTAGATGAAGAAATCTCTCCTCTCCTAGTCCCCGGTCGTCATCAGGAATTAGCATTAAATAGAAGGTCTGTCTTGATCCTCGCTAATAAGAGACATAAAATGGCATATAAGCGCCATTTTAATCAATATATCTAGTAAATGATATATTTTCATACCACTTTTAACATTTAAACTAGAAAGAGTGATAATTTTTTCATATGAGAATCTCTTTTTAAACTAGTTTATCGAAAGGAATATGAGATTGATGGGCTTAAAATGATTAAAATGATTCGATAAAATGTCGAAAATTTAACAAATTTTCAATAATTATAAAACTGCACTTTATTGATAAGTTAAGCATTTTTACTTGACATTTTTAAAATCGCACAATACCGCAAACTTCAAGCATTTTAATACATTTAATCTCACAACTTTTAACTAATAGTTTAACCCAGTGTATCCCAATGTAGCACTAAATAGTTGCGCTATATTGACGGGACGTGCGTTGGCATACCGCTATGATTCTGTACATTTAGATGACGACGCAGACTAGAGCCTGCGGTCTATCGATGATGTGACCCCAAGAGATTTGTTCTCTGCTTCTCAAGAATCGTTACAAAAAATCTGTCTTTTCTCAATCGATACTGTAACAAGAATTTTCTCGACATTCCATGCATCGCAATAGTTATATTTACGATACACAATGTTTCAGACAGTGTTATATTTCAATGATAACTATTTGCTTATAATGATAAAGTAGGTAAAAAATTTAGTGTTATAATTGTGATATAGAAGTATACGCCTACAATCAAAAGTTTAAAAAACTATAATAAATTTTAGAAGCCTTCTGGATTATATTTGAATTGTAATAGTACAGTTGCTTTTTTCAGATATTGTTTCAGAATAGCAACTCTATATGATTTATATTTGTTTGTAACACTCAGTTTCATTAAATTATTATCTCATTTTATAAAGATTTGGAATATATTGATGTTTTTAGTCAATTAAGAGAAACAACGCGCAGTTTAACGCACAAATCAGCTCATTTTCAACGCATAAATTCGCAGCATAACTCAATATTGTTAGTCGTAAACGCTTAGTCAATCACTCGTCGGTCAGTCAGCGATACCAATTTGAAATCTTTTCTCGGAACAAATAATAGAAACGACTTGAAGCGCGAAGCAGATGGCTCGGACGTCTGTATGAAGGGGACTACTTACTGCATTGTACGAGACGTCTCCTTGATTCAGTGGGCGATTCATCAATAAAATACTCGTCATAATGTATCAAAGCAGACAATGCTGGAGATGAAACACGTTCACAAAAGATTCGCTTTGCGTACTGGCTTATAATCGATGAGTGGACTCGATGATATATTGCTGAAGTTGTTATCAAATGTTTTTTTCTAAAATATTGTCAATGTATTTTTTTATCGCCAATTTATTAACATAGTTTTAACCCGTTTCAAAATTCATGTTTTTTTTACATATTGATCTAGTGTGAGTTAATACGATTGTTATAATTAGCTGTAATCTTTTTATAAATGTATTACTAAATATGTTATTATTGTTAAAGGCTGATCCAATGTGCTAGAAATAGTTGTTTATTCAAACTAATTCTATAAATATATTATACAAACGCTTATCTAATTACGAAGATTTATAAATTGTCATATATTTTAAATGGTTTGATTAAATTATATAATTTAATCATTTTTTATTTCAATGCACTACTAGGTTAAACGAGTAAATTTATATATTAGTTAAAACAAAATTGTTATGTTCAGGAAATCAGCAACGAAGACAATAATAAACAGCAATTTGTTAATTACCGAGATTCTACGTTTTTAATATAATAGATCCATTTGAGTTAAAATATTTTTTTTGCAATTATTATTATTGTACTAATACAAAGAAGATAAAATATTAAGCCAGAAGCGCAATATAACTAAGCGCTTATATTGTACATTCTAATTATAAATCGTGCAACAAATTTATATTGTTTTGTTTATTACAGTACAACTTCAATTAAAATAATGCGAAGCTATATTTGTCACTAGCGATCGATGATTTTTTCTGTATTTTGCAAAAAAACTTAATCGCGTCTTCATCATTATATCATCATAGTACATCGATTTAATTGATAAAGTCGAAATCGTTACTTGTCTTAATGACTTTAAAGTGAATAGAACGACTGTAGCAACTTGCAGTAACCAATGGTCCCCGTGTGATGTAGCGACGACGCATTGAATCACTACCCTAACAGTAAATTTCCACTGAGAAGTAGATTTTGTCAACTCTGATCGATCACTTCTGTAGTTCATTAAGTTAATTAATTGCGCTTTCAATTTTCACCTTTTGCAATTCTCCATACTCGACTTTGTTGATGAAACAAAGAGCGTGGATGTTAGAAAAGCACGCGTTGGAGACCCTCAATCAAGTCCACACCAGAACCAGAAGTTGAGGGGGAGGAACAACCGTGCTGTCCCTAGGTTCCCATTGATCACGTGAACAAGTTGAAAGTAGGTAGGACCGCTGACAGCTTTCCGAGTGCAACAAATTGCCAACGCAAACAGCGGAAAATGGATCGAAAAACGCGACAAGCAGAGTGAAAAGGACAAGACTCTCCCCGCAGTACAAGTGGATGCAGAACCAACAAAGCAAGAAAGAGAAGAATGATGCATTGTCAGCTTTTAGAATCGTATTGATTTTCAAATTACTCAATGCTGGGTGTTTTTGTCAACAAGTGCGTCAGAGCATCATTTATTTTTATTTCATGTTCATGCTCACCAAAAAGAAACTATTTGTATTTGTGAAGTTTTTTTATATGTGTTATTGCCTTGATTAGTATCAGAGTCAAAGAGCGTTTGATTATGATGAATAATCACGATAATTTAAAACCGTGCAACGGGTACTCTTAATTATAGAGTATGCTAATGATGTATCTTATAAAAATACAAACTGTTTATTTAATATATCTCTTTCATTGAATAAACTTCTGGAAACAGAAACGGTAATTGATCTCATATTTGTCTGCTTTATATCGTTTTAATTACTTTGATTTTTGAGATTAATCGATGTGATTTAAGTATCACAACTTTCTTCCTTTTCTGTATTTAGTATGCAAATATAGTATTTTACTGAGACGTGAGCAGCAGAAATCCTTGACAGTTTTTTTAGACAAAAAATAAAACGATCATAACGTTGTTGATGTTTTCATAGCGATTGTAGTATCTATCCGAAATCATACATTTCGCTTCTTTGATCGAATTCTAAGCAACATCAACTATAATCATTTATTCGCAATCTCCCAACGGTCCAATAAAGTATTGTTTTGCTCATTAGTGTCTAGTATAATGGATTCAGCGCTTATGGACGAACATTATCTTCGATATAAACTATATCACATGCACACTATCACATCGCCAAGCTTTCATTTACAGTAGGATTGATAGGCATAATATTAATATAAAATTGAATCATTTATATCGCATAAAAGATGAGAAGAAAAAATATGCAAATCGTTTTTTGTTTTAAATATTTCTTATAATCTATGCTTTCAGAAATTATGCTCAATATGTCCGCCTTATTCTCAACAAAGAAACTAAAACTAAAATCGTAACTGCTCGTTATTTTGATATGATTAAAATTATATCACTTATTATGAAACATTTTAATTAACCGTGCCACTTTTTCATCCATCCATTATAGAAAATAAATATTATTTAATTCTTTATAATAATATATACTGTATTTAAATTTGTAAACTTTTTATTACATGAATCATGCTTAAAACTATATTTTAAGCATGATCCGTGTTTAATATATTAATAAAAGTTCGATCCATGTTTAAAATATCAATAAAAATTTGATCCATTTTAAAATATCAATAAGCATACAGTTATATTTGATATAATTCTTATTATGATCAGACTTTTTCTTAAATGAGGCCCAATTTTAACATTGACTCACTTCTTTACAGTAATAGTGTGGAATACATCCAAGATTAAAAAGTAACATGATATTTGTTCAGGACATTTTTTACAGATAACTTTATTAATAATCTGTATTAAATTTTCTTCTTATGTGTATTAAGTTTTAAGTAAGTGAAGCCTGCACATTCTAATAAAAGTTATTTAATATTTAATGAAATAATGAGACAAAACTAACAAAGATAATGAGAATGTATGAACAGCAATAAAACACTTTAAGCATCCCTGTACATAGTAGAAACAGTTTAATGTTTAAATTTCATTAAAACTTCAAGCACTTATATTAAACAATTTTCTTATCAACTCAAATCCCAACTATAATTCCTGTTTTGTGCTATCAGCGTGTCCATATTGTGAAATAATATTTCTGCGGTCATATAGGCGTTCGTTTGTTTGTTGTGTAATTCGTTCGGTAGATGGTTGTGTCAAGCATTCGCTAGATGGCGTCGTGCAATCTGAAACTAGTTCAGGTATGGAAGAGGTCCAACTGTTAAAGTTGATCAACTTATGTGCTGGAGTGTGGTAACTGTTTGCGATCTCAGCAGTTGGGTCTTCTTGTGCAAGTTGTTGAGTTGCATTTTTAGCACCTTGTGAAATAACTGAAACATTATCACATAATAGTGATAAAGTGTAATTGTCTTAGAACAAGCGGAAAATAGAGCATTTTTAGAAATTTTTCGAATATCTAGAAAAGAATCATTACTTTAATAACCAACTTGGTTATAACTAAAATCAATTTGTTCAACATTAAATAACATTTATCAATTATGAATCGTTTATTATCTTACAAATAATCGATTCTATACAGGACAGTGGAATACTATTGTATCCATAAGATTTCTGTATATAAATTACATTATTAAAATTATACTGTACAAAATAAAATCACCAAACTCTATCTTAAACCTCTATCCTTTATCTTATCTACTACCTGTATCATCATGCATCTTTCTAGCCACTGAACTACTAGACTCTGACAAAGCCCTCAATCTTTTCGCTTCCACGGCTTTCTTTTTCGAATCCAGAACAAAATACAAAGCACCTCCTTCGTCTTGTTCTTGACTCGCTCCCGAAGTGACGCACTCGCTGCAGCATCGCTCTGGGGACTCAAGGAACGTCTCGCACCCGCACGGCAGCGTCTGCCTTGCGTGACAATATATAAGATTTGACTGAGTCGGGGAGTAGATTTGATTCGATAAAAGAGGCGAGCGTAGAGAAGACGGAGGGGCTCTCACGGGTCGAATCAGCTCAGTCTTAGGGTGAGAGCTGACCCCGTAGCCAACTGAGACCCTTGACCCGCTGTAGAGGCCCTCAGGGGGTTGATTCCAGGGAAGTTTCGTGGGTGGAAAGGCGGGGGAAATGTCCGGGTTATGGACTAAGGATGAAGTGACGTATTGTTTGGAGTCGTGGAATGTTGAAGTACAGAGGTGGGCACCTCCTCGTCTAGAATTAAAAAGAACTGTTTGAGAAGAAAATCTAATTTATAAAATGAGAATTTAGATTTTATATTGTTATCGCACTACAGCCAAAAGATATCGAAATTATATATAGATTTTAATTCACCAATCAAATGGTAGACAAGCAATACATACAGAAAATCAAATTCAGAGTAAAATAAATAAACGATAATAAAATTTAATTATATGTCATGCACAAGCATAGTTGTCACTGTGACCAAAAAATGTACATAAGTGCATATAATGACTTAAAAACAAATTGCAAATAATAGGTTACTATTATAATTGAAAATATTCGCATTGCCTTCAAACTTTATGTAAATAAAGTTTTAAAATAGGTAATATAGAAAAGAGCTGACCGCCTTAGAAAAATTAATCCTGCACAAAGTACAAAAGTTCCAATCGCCAGAGCTATGATCAATATGATCAACATTGAAACACCTGCAATGCAGAATCATGTTAAGTACTTTTAACATGCAAATTAAAAATCATCAATATGTCAATATATAATATGTATTCGGCAACGAATTCTTCAATAATTGAATTTTAAATTATTAAACTATTAATATTTAGTAATGATGATTGTAATTTTTATTCGTTGCACTTGTAAAGTTCCGTTGCGCTCTAAATTTAAATATTTTCAGACAACTAGGCCTATACTTGTTATGAAATTACCTTTGTTTTACTTTTGAAATCACTTGTTCATTGAGCTGCATTTTTTATATAAAACGACGCTTAGTGATTTTTTGAATCATATTTAAGTTAAAATTTTTATAAATAAATTATTTCATAAATAAACCGGATTCTCAAAATTAATGTATTCAAAACTATTTATTTTCACTCACAACAAACATTTTATCAAACATTTTATACCACACACTGTAAAAGCTTGTATTATATAATTTAATATATCATTCATAGTTTATATTCTGATAACAATTTTATGAAATCTAGATAGCAGTTAGTAACTGTAACAGTTGCAATTATAATCTAAGAGGTTAAAACAGTAAAACCATGCTGCTAAAAATCGTATTTACACATTTTAATTTAAAATAAAATTTATCGCAAGAAACTTACCATATGGAACTGATATACCAGTGTTGACCAGCTTCTCTGTATTTTGAATAAGTGAAGCTGAAAGTAATGAAAAAGATACTGAAAATAGACTTGAGGTTAAACTGCGGTAACGCTTACTATGCAAGTAACGTTTTGTGCAGAATCAAAAGGCTTTAATAAATAATAAGAGAGATATATAATTCGTGGTCTCAGGTGCGGAATATGACATTGATTGTTTAGTGCATAATTGCTTCTGCAGTGAAAATCATCTGATTTCTTTTATATTATGCTATTTAAAAAAACTGTAACAATAACACTTAATTCTATAAATACTTTTATCTTCTATCATGAATAAACAACTTTCTCTTTATAAATTTTGGCATTTAAACTACAGTATACAGTGATTACTAAATACTATTATTATATGTTCAGTTGACTTAATATCATAATGGAATTCACGCAATGTTATAACTTAATGATATATTTCAAACTTTAAAAAAAGACAAATTGTTTAAAATTATTTTGTGTGATGTAGCTAGACCTTTTCTATATCTTTACACTACTACCTGCGGCGCTGCAGTTGCCACGTTGCCCGGTCCACACGTTATCTGAACACGACATCTGGTAGACTCTCTTGCTGTAGTTACACTTTATCTGAAGAGCGTCCCCTGATCTCATGTACCAAGAGTTTGGTGACGCCGGGGGATCAGCGCAGCCGATAGCTAAAAGAAAAAACTATTCCATCTTAGCTGACGTGAAAAGTTAAAGAAATAGACGAGTAAGATGTTTGCTAGATTGCAAGCTTGCGACCATAGAAATACAGTATCAAGTTGTTGTCGCATCATGTTTTAAGTTAACTTAATTAATTCTTCATTAATTTCTCTTGATTGCCAACACAAACTGAATGTGCATAAATGATGAAGATTATTTTTTGTAAGGTTTAAAAAATAGAGCAACGCTGGCGCATAAAAATCTGTTTCTCAAACGCGTGCTTGTAGACAAAGCCGTCATTAGTCTCAGTTACTTTTTCTCTTCATCTCATTGAGAGTCAGTTCTTGTGACAAGTTTTCACGAACGTGCCCAGCACACTTTCTACAGCCAACGTCACATCTCCCTACCCCCTCCCCGCCTATCCCCCTTCAGATGAATTTCCCTCCCCCACTCCCAATATATCTCTTATTTGATCTGTGTCACCAATTAACTTCGGCAGTTTCAAGTAACAATATTTCGTCAACTGTTCCTAACCCTAAATTTCTCTGTAGTCTAAGATCTTTTATATTAAAGTAACTGTAATAAATCATCTCTCTGTCATATACATTGACAAAATTACTGATTATTTTCGAATTTATCAAGTCAATTTTGAAACAGATGCAGAGCAAATAATTGTGAGCAAATGTTCGTAATTCAATTGAACTTAAATCAAAAGGAAATAATTTCTTAAACATGATTATGAATTATTAATAGCATTCACACGTTTTGAATTAGATGCAAAGTTAGCTAAATTACTACGATATAACTAATTTTAAGTACTATAACAATATTGATAATATTGCAAATATTATGTAAACACAGTTATTGATACTAAATAGCGACTTTTAATCAAATTTAACACGCTCCTTAAATCCGATACTAAAAATTTAGTAACCCCTAACATTGATGCTGAAATATCGCTTTAAGTCACAAGTCCTTTGCAAAGAGTCGACCGAATTAATTTCAACAAATTTCATCGCGGATTTCAACGATTTAGAAAATTAATCCTCGCTTCGGTCGAAAGTAGTGCGCGAACGAATCCGACTTCCGGCTAATTACCGTCACAAGCCGCCCTCCCCGGCGCGCGGGACTAGATTCATGTTCGAAGGGGAAGAAAAACGACCGAAGTACGTGCGCGTTTTAAGACGCTAGATGAAAAGTGTATACTGGTTTGGAAGACGAATAGGCAAATGCTGATGGCAGTGAATTATGTTGGGCTTAACAAACGACAGACACGTGACTAGTGACGTCGACTTGAAATATCGCTCAGTTATATCAACAGCAGTAGCAGCTAATGCTTGTTTAACAAGCAATTTGAAAAATTACATTCAGCTGATTGGAGTACGCACGAAGCTTTGTAGCATTAACTCGTCATTGCCTGCTCGTCTTGTGAGCTGTCGTTGCGAATCAGTGCAATGAGTCGGTAGAATGCATTGGTTATTGATAGCCGCATTATTAGCAGAGTCGTTTTATTGTACAACGTTTTCGTTCTGTTGGATCTTTTAACAGAACAATAAAAAACCCGAAAGACATCGCGTTCTAATTATAACTAAATTCTTAACAAAATTAATCCCCGTTCGACCTTCTGTGATGCAGCAATGATGCTTTTATTTTATTATCGCAGCAAACTCATAATATTTGATTTAATATGATCATGTAATTATTAACTACTAAGAAGTGTAACTAAACATATAAAATTGTAGTTTTCTGAAAACGAAAATCTCGGACTCAAATCTATATAATTGAACAACTGAAAATGATGCCAGTAAGTCTATCTATAAGTTGAAACAGAGCTCTGTTTATTTAATAATACAATAAATAACAGATAATAGAAAGACAATATTTACGATAGATATTCTGAATGTACTTATAATGATCTCTTTATGTAAGCCTTTGCGAATTATTGTTTACAATATTATTCCATTATTTCAGCGAGCAGTTTTGTTTCTTTCATGAATAATTTCTATTCATCTTATGTTTATTGTCTGATGTTATGACTGGGATAAAACAATGAATCCTTGGTAGTAATCTGATCGTATAAATTAATTTTTAAACGACACTTGGTTTATTGCTGTTCAAACAAATATTAGCTTGAATAAACTACTGCAAATACATTTGTAATATTTTTGGTGCTAAAGCTAAATTATAAGAATTACTACACAAGATATGTTATGATTGATACATTGTATTAAATTTTGAATACTTTTAAAATGTGATTTCGTTAATTAAAAAAAATAGAACATTAAAAGAATCAACACATTTGCAGAAAAATCATTAAAATTAAAGAATCAACAAGTTGCAAATCTAACTAACGAAAATCTTCTCAGAAAAGAAAATGTTCTAAATGAATGAGACGTTCATAAAATAGTTTTTACATCAAGGGCTCTTTCAGCCATTTTCTGCGCGTGCTTATAAGATACATCTTGTTATAACAACACTATATTGAGCACGTTCGTCAATGCTTCATCTCTCTTATGATAAATCTTCAAGTCTTCTAAGACAATGCTCAGTTGCTTCATATTTTTAAAGCAGAAGCGTAATTCTAAAGATAGCGTTAGAATACAAAGAAGCGCTCTGAATGGAAAATAAATAGTTTAGAGTTCTAAGTGAGATATTTAAGTATTAAAGCGTACTAATAATTATAATCGAATTTCTGGTGTAAATCTATTCCGTGTTTCTTATTTCATGTCGAAATGTTGAAGGTTAATAATTATATTTTAACTGGCTTTATATTCCATGCATTTTACTTTATGTTCTATATAGAACATTTATTCACAATAAATATTCACTAGAATTATAAGATAGAAACTTACTTTCTGTTTTTACAACTGAAACATTAATCAAACTCTGACACAATTTTATAATTTCGAAATCTTAAAATAAGTGATAATCGTATACACGTTTTTGTATTGAGACGATCGGATACGAAACCATCCATCAATTATATACTTCCATTATTGCCGATCGACCTGAGAACAGTTTCCTTGTGAAAAATCTTCCCGAACAAATCATGACGTTTTCCATTAGACGCTAAAGCTTCGAATCATCAAGCATCGATTCTTCACTGCATGTACTTCTTACTACGCTACTTCGTACTGCGATCGTGTTATGACTAATGAAAAATAAAAAGCATGGGCTATCCGAAGGACAGTGAACATAATTGGAAAGGCTTTTTTTGAGTCGGAAGTCAAGTAATTCGATCAAAGGCTTTCTGAGATTTTTATCTTGAATATGTTATATAATAAAACATTACACCAGTTTAATTTGGTTCTTATTGTAACGATGCTATCAAAACATTACAATATTATATTTTAGTTCACATTGAAATTCGGTGTTTCACGTCTTATTTTATTTTACCAAAATGAGGGAAATTCACTGTTAAATATATTACACACATATAATTTTTTATTATTACTAAAGCTATTAGGAGATTTATTTATTCAATGTAAATACTACATATGTATTAGCTGAAATAAAACAAAGCAAAAATCAAAATTAAAGTAGTTACTTTAAAAATGAAGTAAAGTAATTATAGTATATTAATTTAATAATTCTAAAGTTATTAATGTTTAATATTATTTTAAAACTAACATAATAAATATAACCTTATGTTATTGTAATTAAAAACTTTCCTAAGTATACAATCCAATTATTATTCTTATCTATGTAGTATATCTAAATATTTATCATCCAGACGATATCATTTCTTATTAAGGCTTTACAAAACGAAACAAAACAAAGTGGACATAAACGATGAACGCGAGTTGTTACGTTGACAAAAAAGATCGATAAGTCGATGCCAGTGGCATCTGGCAGACGTCACGCAAGCGACGGCGGCGAGCGGCACTTATCTTCCGCCGGGGGGGCTAGAGTCTAATTACCGGCGAGCATTTCATCCCGCCGACCAGACTGGCCGCGTCGCAGCAAATGATACCGAATTGGCTTCGGGAAAGAAGAAGTCGATCTGAGAAGCGATAAAGTTGTGTAGGGAAAAATTGATTCTCAGCCGCAGTTGCATATTATTCGCGAGGGATTCGTAATCGTATTCGTTATTGAAAAGTTTAACGCTCTTCGGTGATCGATAAAGAGGCGATATCGATATCGTTTGGTTGTTATGCGTATAGCGGAACGATTATTATACGATAATTATGTGGATAAAGAACTGGAAATAATTTCTTTCGATAAAATTAGATAATTTGAGTGTGGATTATACATATGCACTACTAATGTTTATTATACATTTATTCGATAGTAAAAATTTGACAAATTTACATTAATTGCATAAATTCATTACACAGTTAAACTGTAAAATAATAAAATTATAAATTTCACCACTAACCTTGATATTCAACAATGAAATGAGGTCCATACGTTAGATGATCACTCCTAATAAAACCAATCTCAATTCTATTCGTGTTCGATACGTAAACCACTGACTGCCGTTGCGCCGCGCCGCATTGCGTTACGTTTTTTGAACGTACGTAAGGTTTAGTCACACTTGCGGAAAACGGCTTAACAAGTGACGTTTGTTGAGAAGATTCTTTAATCACAACATACGTCATACATTCCTGACCACGTGACCCTAAAACTCTTCCTGATTCGTCGAATCCATCTCCGTCTCTGCCTTCTATTCTTATCCCACCAATAGCGTGAGATCTTTTTGTTCGTACAACGCCAAAGTCGTATAAAGTAAGCCTGATGATTTGTCCGGTGTTTGCGGATACTATCCAAGGGGTGGTGAGACCCCCACATCCGGTCATTTCAGTGACGAGGCTGGCAAGGTAGCCTGACTGGGAGGAACTGACTTGAGTTGACTTGGGGTAAATGCAGAAATCTTTAGAAGTCTCGACTGATTGAGTTCAATAAATAATAAATTATAGTTATAAGATTATTCTGTGTGTACATATGACAGTACAAAAACTATTAGTTAGACAGTTTAAACAATAAAAGAGACAGTTAATAGTTTTAACAAATATCGCAAATAAAAATTTGGTTAACAAACGTTAAAACATTAAAATTAAAAAGTTACAAAGTTTAACATACAAAAATGTACATGTAGTATGTTTAAATTTTATAATGATAGGATTTTGATTACAGCGTCGTTTAATTTACAAAAAGTATTGCACAACTAATGCAAAAATTATTTAAGAACATTTTATCAGTAAAATAATTAGAATGTTTCAAAATGCCTATAATGACCATATTATTTTTAAAATTTGTTTAATTGCAAACTTAATAGAGCAATAAATATCAAAAATTACACTAACTGTCATAAAATATCACTAAATGTTAAAAAATCCGCAATCGATCCATTCTTACACTATCTCTCAAACATTCAGCTACTTTGTGAATCGAAAAACGCACAAACGATAAAGCAATAAAGTCGCGATATAATACAAGCACGATTCGCAAGCCGTGTCGGCCTCATATACGCGTCTTTCTAGGTGTTAGATTATTACTAGGAGGCGTTTCTCGCCGAACGCCGACCGCTCGGCGATCAAGCGTCGACGGACGTGCGCGCAATCTCTCCTAGGTGCTAGTCGAATTGTCGAGAGAAATCAATTTCAAAATATTGCTCCGAGCTTTCGCCGATGGAAGGAAAAAAACTCGCATATGTGACAAATCCCTCGAGTGATTGCCACCTACCGGAAAAATCTACATCGCCGTTGCAAAGAATCCAGTTGTAAATAAAACGGAGCGAGCGTATAAATAAATAAGTGTACGAGCTTGTTTGTTATGGGGAAGAAATTATTGGAAGAATCTTGTAGATTAATGGATATATAATTAGAAGTTTTATTCAGATTTTCTTGAGGATTTGTGTTGTTTTAGATTTAAAATTCACGATGGGTGCACAAGGCGAAGTAACTAAAAAATGTTACAATAACAATAAGTTAGAATTAATAAGTTTGAGGAGAAAATTTTTGATAATAAATGAAGAAAAATCGCAATACAGCTGCAATTTCAAAGTTTGTTAAACACGAAAATAAATATAAGCTAAGCTATAACTATTTTAAAAAGAAACTAAAATTGATGAATGCATTTTATTCAGATATAATTCTCACAGTATTAAAAGCATAAAAAACAATTTACCAAAAAAACATTGAAAGAAAAATAAGAAACATTATTGAAGCTATATTATAAATACATGCTTTGAATATATGAACATATATTTGAATATTTCAATATATAAACATAAAATATTTATACGAATAATTTAATAAATAAATCTACATAAATACATTCTGTGCATACCTTTAACGCACTTATACCCAATCTCCATGTATGGTTTCAAATCCTCCGGACACGGCTTAAAGTTGGCCAGTTCTGAATCCGGAATACGTATCTCGCATCGCCTTCTCCCGGAACAACGCGAATCAGCCAACTCCGTGACGTCAGCAACACATCCAAGATGGCCGTAGTCCACTTTAACGCATCGACTGATTCTCATTCTGCCGTATCGCGCATGCGTGATGACGATGACCTCGTCCGTAGCGCACGCGCCGTGAAACGTTTCCGTTTCGCAAAACGACGCGAAACTGTCGCGACCTGTTGTTGCGTGATCTGAAGATTTACATAAGAAATAAATTCAAAATTAAATAGTAAGGATTAAATTGTAATGTTTCGCTTTAGTGCGTAATATGTAATAGTTTTAACAGTACTAACATTGGTATATAATGTATATAATGTGTACGATTTTTAACATAATTTAAGCATCTCAAATAGCGAATAACATCTTACTGCGTAATATTTTTTTAATTATCAATTGATTTAACGCCTTATATGAAAAATATTGAATAACAATATTCGTTTAGTATCTAAAGCTTACAAAATGATATAAAAGAAGCTATACGCGTCAAATTGGTTCGTAGATGTAGAAGCATAAAATACATTATAGAGTCGCTTCTGTAGTTTTGTCTCAAGACGCGAGATATTACTTTAAATTGTCATGTTTCATTTCATTGTTTCGATAATCCATAGAAATGTCATAAAACAATGATCCACTAATGCATTAGTTCTGTACTGTGTATTGTGCTCTCAGCAAAAAAGTATTCTCGGTCTAGTATTTAAAACATATACTCGAAAACTTTCAGTGACAATATTTCTTCCAAGAAATTAATTTTCTTCAATACAATTTATGGGTACGAAAATAAATGGATAGATGTCATAAAATTCTGTTAAATTATAGCGGTGTTCAACGATTTTAGTAGCGTTTAAATGAATTTAGCTTTAAGATATTAGATATGATTGTACATTGTATACGTTCACTACATTAAGCAAATACATTATGATTTGATAATTATTCATAATGTTACTATTGCAAATTCAAAATATACATCCAGTTGCAAAAATGTTTAAAAAACTATTAATATTTTATCGTTTAATGAACGATAATGGAAAATGAAGGCAAAAGTAGAAAAACGCTAAATAGGAAACAGAAAACGAATCATCAGTAAATGTCATTGCCCGGCATACAAATAACTTCGTTTTTCTTTTTTCCTTTCATGATAATTGAGCGGCCGCAGTCTCGCTCGGTTATCTAATGTAAAAACTGCAAGATTCACCAAAGACATCAAAGTCAGTTTTCAGGCCTCTGTGAAATTATATACAAATTGCAGCGTGTTCGCATATTTCTATAGTTCGTGTAATGCAATGCTTAAACTTTTATTAGTTTATGCATTGCATGTATTGTATTGTTAATAGTGTAAACATAAACAATACATGCAATGCATAAACGCATAAATGTTCATAATATTATGGAACCTTACAACAAAATATAGCCGTATATCACAATATCACAATATCATAGTTTTACTTATATTTAACATTACACGTACCATAATTACTCTATTCAAACTATAGTATGCTCATATTTAATGAGTATCTACAGAAAAAATAATGCATAAAAAATAATATCATTACAATGTTCAATGATTTATATTAAGATATTTAGAGTCAACTATACATTGTATTAAATTTTGTAATATTTTACGTGCATTGAGGTTTATTCCACAAACTGCAATATTTTACTTATAAGTATTACATTACCAATGTAATGTCGGTATAGGGAAATGTATGTATCCGTTTATGCACATACATATGTGGAAGATCATTAAATAATAGTTTTTTTCTACAACGTAACATCACTGACAACGTTACTGACTAGTATCCACTGCAATGCTGACAATCTAATCGAGAAGCAGAGATGATGATAAATTTCACGCCAGATGGTTTAGTAACGTGTCGAAAACCTCACGAGATTTTTATCAGACTAGATTGAGAATTGTTCTAGAATTTCTGAAAGGATACTTTTCTTAAACAATAAGCTATATAGAGTTGAACATTTTATGCCGCAGACAATTATCAAAAGATTCTACTGCACAGTTTTTGAAATGTGAATCCGAATAGAAAATATATCTCTGTTTCTTCGTTAATTTTAATCAAGCTGATTATAATACAACGAAGACTCCAGTGAATTAAAATCGTAGACATTGAGATATGAATAAAAGATCAAGATTAATAATCAAGACAATATTTTAGAATGATCTGACTTTATTGATAGCAATGAAAGATATAGCATCATTCTATTTAGCAAAATAAAACGAAATATTCCAAAAATGCGCATTACTGAAACTATATAAAATGCTATATAGTTGAGCAACTAAATCTAAAAAGATTCAACGATAAATCGAAAAGTCATTGTTAAGCCATAACGCATTGCAAAATTGTAAATCCAATATGTGCAAATCTGTGCCACTAAATCGTATAGATGTTATATCCAATAAATGTATTTCATATCGTGTTATCCTGCTAAGTTGCGACATTTGCCGTCTTCCGGTTTGAGATGAGAATTCGCCCAATATCTTCGTGATCAATAAGCACACGAAGTAAGCCGCTTACGATTATGTTCGATATCGCTCGAGGACGTCGAGTCAGCGTTGTACGAAATAGATCCCTCATTTCACACAACATAGACGTGATACGAGAATATAATAAGTGGATGAAAGTACAATCTTGCTCATTCGTGGTAGTTACAGGAAAGAAATGAGAAAATACTTTCTAGTTTAGAAATCAAGTATATAACTTGAACTATATAGCTCAAGCTAAAAATAGAAAACACGCATTAACAAAAATGTAATAGTATTAGCTTCCAGAAACATGAGTCGTGTTATTTGCTAACATGTTTTAGAATTGCTATTAATCATAATGATATAATAAATATATATATTTTTTACATTTTCAGAATATATCTTGCAAAGTAACAAGTTAAAAACGACAGCAATAAGAATACTAGGATATAATCTGCCTTATTAAAACTGCAGTGATTACCGTATATGTAATTAAGTAAATATTTACTGCAGACATAAGTGAATAAAGTTTCTCATACTAAATTTACGTGTAATTTATCAAAATTTCAGCCGAAATATTTTGAAATATTTCTGGAGCGGCAAAATTAATGGCAAACGCCTCCATACGATAATGTTACTAATCAAAGCCGAGTGCTTTACACTGGATACTTACGATTGTAAGTCCAGCATTCGGACTCGGTTCGGAACAAATTTAAGCCAATTAAGATTAAGTAGAACGCAAAGCGAGAAAGCAGA
This sequence comes from Oconnorella tubifera, assembly GCA_034700105.1. NCBI lineage: Eukaryota > Metazoa > Annelida > Clitellata > Enchytraeida > Enchytraeidae > Oconnorella > Oconnorella tubifera. The sequence goes on from JAQIXG010000449.1 coordinate 32,065, forward strand.
AGAGAGGAAACGAAATAGGATTGAGTTAAGAAGCAGTCGTCGAATGCATATTAGTCATGTAATAGGATCGGTCAGCGGTTACCCGAGCTTCCTGTGGATGGTCTTAGAAGGTTTCGTGAATTCGACAAAGTTTCTGATACGTTTGACGAGCTTGTAGTTTCAGAATTTGACGATTAAGCCACGCTAACAAGTCGGCTTTTAAATGGAATTATTTTCCGACAAATTTCATTTTGAAAAATCACGTCAGAATTACTGTTGGACTTAATGCCAAACTTTTAAAAATTTACGACTTTTGTGTTCTTAGATGGAAAAGAAATGCTAGCGTCTAAATGAGCCAGATATTTACACTGGTGACTAATTTATCACGTAAATAAAGTAAATATGAATATCGTGCCGCCAACTACTTCTACTATTACATTTTAGGTTAAATTTTTTATTGATATCTAATTTCTTGACGAGTAGAGAAGAGTTCAAAATCTTTCTCTAGAAAGATTGCGTGCCAAGTGTCGAATAATATCCACTGAGACCTAGAGTAACGTGTTCACACACGAGATAGGATCATGTTCAGTCTTTCTTTCGTCAATTATGCATACAGGCAAGAGAAGCAGCTGCGCCTGCGTGGCGTATTATCTAATAACCGTTTTAAAAATAATACTTATGTCCAGGCGTGGTTTGCTAAAATTGGAACTACCGGTTCGCTGTTTTTGGTGAATAATCGAGGAGGCCGAAACTGAGGGGGTGGGGGGATAGA